>JABKKP010000254.1:0-89741 GCA_013624355.1 Fusarium caatingaense
ATCCAGTCCCAGGACATCAGCCAGCATTTGTGGGTCCATCAGTGTTCCATACACGAAGTAGGGTCCTGTCGATGGCACAAAGGGATCGACATGTGCAGCCGGCTCGGGAGGGCGATAGAAGCAATCTTCTGGCGCATGTCTCACTTTCAGTGCAAACGAAGAGGCCTTTGTCCTCTTATCGTGGATGGTAGGAGGAAGCGGGGGAGCAGGCGGGGGTGAATGGGGGCTATTGTCAGACATTTTCTGCTGCAATGTGACTTCTGTCAGTCTACTCGACGGCGTAGGATTCAGCCTAATCGCTTCATACCTTGATAACAGACTGAGGGAGATCTCCGTTGAATTTTCATCCCTATGAAGAGATAACAAACAAGAGGAACAATTCGAGGACGAGAAGGGGACCCCAAATCCAGACGCTAAAAGGATGGAGGGGGCGGGAAGGGTAATCTGCAGCAAGGATCTGTCTCCGCGATCCTATTCGTCCGCACATAAGAATAGCAACTTCAGTGAACCAACAACATAAAAATCACCACCAACAACCAACAAATACCTCAATAGTTGCAATTGTTCTCTTCTTTTATTGGTACGCTTACGTGCCAAGCTCACATCATGTCAAAGGTTTAGGGCACGGATTTTCATGGCGCTGCCAAAGCGGCTGAGTTGGCTTCATTTAGTAGTCATCCGACATGAATCCTACATGAGAAGACGAGAACTCTTTGAACCTTACATTCCAGGGCGCTTATCAGAACCAGTAGTCGATGTGCACGTAGAGAGTAGGATGGAAGCAAGACAGAACCTAGGGATGTGTCGAATTGCTGAATGTGCAGAAATAGCATAAATATGTCGACGCAATGCCCCGTGTTGCCCATAGCTATTCTTCAGCAAAGACTCATTTCCTACCATCTTTCTTCAAGAAATCGTCAAGATGATCACTCTCTGGATCTTTCTCTTCTTAGTCGTCCTCTGGCGTCTTATCGTCTCTTATAACCATCTGTCCAAAGTTCCCAAGGAAGTACCATGGGCCACTGCCGGGCGTTTCGTCCCACATATCATCACACAGATCAGGGGTCTTTGGAACATGCCTTATGTTATGAACACTGCTTACCAGAAGGTATGTTCATCATTCAATCTTTCATCTGCCTTAGCTAAGACATTGCACAGTATTGCAAACATGGATCAATCTGTGCCATAGCACTACCTTTTGCTCGTCCCGAAATCCTTTTGCCGTCGAGTCTTATCCATTGGATGACAAGTCAGAGCGGCAAAGTCCTTAGTCCCACTCCTGTGCAGATGGAGCTTGTTGCTGCAGAGCACGCTTTTCTTAACTCATTCGACCAGAAGGAATCTGTCGTCTATGATGTCCTTCGGGTGCAGATGAACAGACGCCTCCCAGCTCTAATTCCTGGTCTTGCAGAGGAGTTGAAAGCTTCTATTGACAATGAGTTTGGATCAAACACAGAATGGAAGGAAACTCAATTATTCGTCGTTGTGCGACGTGCTGTCGCAAAGCTCATTACATGGCTTGTGGTCGGTGACGATTTAAGTAAGTAACTCACGTCCCTGCACGAGGCAACCCTGACGCTGGAACAGGCCGTGACCAGGAGCTCGTGGAGAACCTGTCCCAGTTTTCCCTGGCTGTTATGCCCAGTGCAATGGGTATCGCTCTTTTCCCTCCATTCATGCAACCAATTGCGGCTCATTTGACCTGCTTTCTCAATCGTATTTACATGAACAGAGCGCTCAAAGTTCTTGGTCCGTACATCGTACAGAGGATCATGGAAGTTGAGAGTGGAATTGCGAAAGCTATTCCACAAAATGATGTTATGACATGGCACATCGAGGAAGCCCTGCGAAAGAAAGAGCCTCGTGAAATGATGCCCCAACTGATAGCGAGCCGCGTTTTTGCTACCACCATGGCCGCGCTGGAGGCCGTCACCCTCACCGTGACCCACACCCTCTTCTGTGTCGCTAGCAGCAGGTCCTCTGACCAGATCTGGAGGGCTCTGGAAGAGGAATCCAGACCGGTATTATCCATCACGCCAATAAATCAGGACGTGATCGACAAGCTACACTTTGCTGATGCAGCGATCAAGGAAGGTCTTCGACTGCAGACTGCCCTCAAAGCTCTGACCGTTCAAGTTATGCAACCTTCCGGGTTGACTATCAAGGACACCGGAGTCCATCTTCCCCAAGGAGCTCGTATCACTGTGTCGGCATGGGGCATTCACCACGATGAAGATATTTACCCCGACGCATACACATACGACGCCTTCAGGTTTGCGCCACAGAATGGACGTGCCAGTATCTCTCCGGGTGGCGACGATCAACATTTGATGACTACACCTTCTGAAAAGTATCTTTCTTTTGGGTTTGGAAAACATGTATGCCCAGGCAGGCACCTTGCCGCAGCCGTGACGAAGCTTTTTCTAGCGCATGTTGCGGTAAACTATGATCTGGAGCCACTGAAGAAGAACCCGGGACTTTTGATCATTGGTCATCTTCCGACGCCACCGACCAAGGCTAAGTTGAAGATGAGAAGAAAGGATGGTCTGTCTTTTTCGAAGGAGGACAGTACGATTGTTTGAGTTTAGTACAAAGTTTGCAGCCTAAGATTACACTCGTGATCATTCAAATTTCTAGGTTTATTCGAAGCATAAAGTGTAACAAAGCTTTTTCTCACTCTGCTCCTCCTTCAGTATAAATATAATCCACCGACCGTGCCTTGTCTACTTTACTCCATTTTCGCACTGACCTTCACTGACATTAATTTTACTGATTCTTCACATTACCTCACAACATGGCTGCACTCGACGCCAACTTACCTTCGGACCGCGCTGACATGTCTTTTTCTGTCTTCCACCCTTTCGCCCGTTTGCCTACGGAGATGCGTTGGAAAATTTGGAAAGCGGCATATCTCGAATCCACCCCCACCAGCTGTGGCCTGCAATACATCGACGTCAAAGATGGATGGGCAGAGCCAATACCTTACAACCAAAACAGATCCGCCTACTTATTCGGCCACGGCCTATGGAAAGCCTGCAGAGAGTTAAGACAAGTTCTTTGTCACCACTGGGAGTTTTACGGCTGGCTCGAAATACAAAAGCGAGCGATAGACGAAGATAAATGTTTCAAAGACTGCAAACCTCCAGGCGTGTCCAGATTCTATCCAGACATCCTTGGTGTAAAGGAATACCCTCACCCTGCTATTATCGACCTCTGCGGATGTGGAGAGGACTGTCGTATGCTCGTTCGCCCCGGGAGAGACATCTTCTGCCTCAAAATCGAAAACTGGGAACGTTCCTTAAGCCCAAACATATATATATCATTTCTCTATAGGTACTTCACCACACAGACCACAAATAAACGGCGTCAGGATATCCCGGTTAAGAAATTCGCTCTCGAATTCGACAAGAACTGGATAACAAACTTGCCGACTAGCATGTACAGCATGAGCAAAGAAGCCTCTGCTCGGGGATACCTCGCGTATCTGCTTGAAGAGATTAGCTCGGGAAACATGGTCGGCAGAGATCTATGGATTATCGACAAAGAAGCTAAGTGGTCTCGGGTAGTTGCCGAACACGATAGAGTATACCGAGACTACGATGCCGAGTATATTGAGGCTCATTGGTCTAATGCCGTCAACTACAAAGGCTATGTGGTTCCCCCTACTGCATCTCAATTCATGAATGATCTTGAGGATATTGATGGCCGACAAGTACGGAATGCAGGGGGCCTCAAACCGAAAGATATTGTCAGACTTCTTGTCCGCCGGGATAACCAGGTAGATGATCCTAGGCTCGACAATGCCTGGCGTGATGGGTTCGGCTGGGTCATTGAAAAGGATGATGACCGGGATTGGGAATTGTATTCGGATGATGATTTAGGTATGATCGACGACTCGGACGGGGATGGGGATGAGGATGAGGATGAGGACTTGGGTTCCGATGAGAATCCCAATCCGGATGAGGGCTTGCCTGAGGAACAGTGAAAAGGCAATAGTTGCACTTGTTATCACAAGATGTGTACGGGTATAATGTTTTCCACAACCAATTCACATTTTCAAGCATCATAATCATAATCCTCATTAGTGAACCTTTGTTACCCTACCCTAGCCTAAGTTTTCCACTGAGTTGAGAAGGCCATCAGGCAGTCTTTTGGCCGGGTCATCTACATAACAGACTTTCCTTCGATAATATCATCGTGACTCCTGTGGCTAAATCTGCTCTTAATACGTACCAACAGTCGCTCTAGCGTACCTGTAACATTGTCCGGCAACACTAAAGCTGACTAACTGTGTCTTGCGGCTTCAATGTAAATCGAGCAGTCAGTTGCTTAAGGACGGAAAATAATCGCCGCAGGCTCTTCGGCGCTCCATATTTATTTACGCAGAAGCTCGATCACGGACTTGTGGAAAGGGTTCTAGAAGAAGGCTTCCAATCGTTGTTTGATCGGGACAGTGATTAGAACTTTGCCATTTTGTATCTCGCTTTGAATTTTATGTTAGTGTGTGATTATCAGAGTCATCTTGTGCAAATTGGGACCAGTCAGTGGATGATAAAAGGAGCAGCAGAGTATCATATTTATAATTCTTCGAATTTCCAGCTTCTCTCAACCGAAGCTCTAAATAGCTTTTTCCTAAACCCGGTCCTGCATTGTTTGTAGCATATAAACCCTCACAGCTATTACTCTCATCCAAGCATACTTTGGATATCCAACATGGTATCGTGTTCCCGGGCAGAATTTCTGCAAGCTCTCTCCTGTTCGCTGCAAACGCACCACCCAATCCCGTGACATCTAGGCTGGCAGTCTATAGTGGTACGCTTAACTTGGTTGTCCCGACGTACAAGAAGCTTGATTGTGGCTGTAAGGGGATCATCTCTAAATGAAATCCAAGGAGAGGGACGTCGAGGGCCGTAAACGTAGGGGTCGCCCTGCATTCTCTGCGCCAACGTATCAAGCTTATGTACGAATCCGGCTGCGTTGACGGGATCGGATTCGTTGTACCGGTGATCAACTTGAAACCACTGGGCCTCAATATACTCTGCATCGCAATCCCAATAAAGAACCTGTCTTTTATACGACAGGGGAGGAGTCCAAAACCATTTAGCCTCTCTATCGATGATATAAAACTTTTGACGACCCGATCTCACGTTGCTAGCCAATCCCTGCTGGATTAGATATGCCAGGTACCCTCGCGCAGAATTTTCATAGGGAAGGTTGTATAAGGGACTAGGAAGGTCCGTAGCCCACGAGGGGTCATACAAGAGTGCGGTCTTTGTGGTGGTGTTAGGAGGATATGGCTTATGGGGGCGGCGCCGGATTGACAGCTCAATCACGGGCAACGACCGCTTCCGATGCTGCAGGGCCAACCAATTGTCCACCTGGATACAAAATACATCGACATCTGGGTGCACAAACGTATGGCATTTCTCGTCGCGAGAACGGATCAGTACAGGGCATGTGCTGGATAACCTGTTCGGTCTAATCCAGTCTGCTGTGTATCTTTCGCTAGGTCTGCCTGACCTTTTGATTTGCCGTGTGCTTTGTGCCAATTCTTTCAAGCTTTGCTCTCGTATGACAACATTTTTGTAAAGGTACGTGTGCTTAGCGATAACCTCTTTGGACTCTTTGCAAGCTTTCCAGAGGCCGGCATCAAGCATGTAAGCGGACCTGTTTCTCTTCTCTAGAGAGACTTGCGTTGGTACTATAGCTTGATGATGATAGATATCGACGTATTGCAGGCCGCAATAGTAGTAGGCAGCAATAATCTGAGAACATGCTGTTTCCCAGATTTGGAGGCGTAATTCGGTAGGTAGTTCGAGGAATTTGTGAAAAGAAGATGTGTCCATGGTAGAATGTTGCTTGGTGGTGGGAGTTATTAGATCCATGGTGATTAAAAAGGGACTGGAGAGGGGGATGTCCAGGCTTCTTTTGTAGGACATACAAATTAACTTTACAGCAGTGATTTAATCTTGCGTGCTGAAAAGTATAACCATCACGCGTAGAAGAGATTTTTCTATCATTTGCTGCGTGCATCCTGAGAGCCTAAAAAAGGAACCTTAAAACTCTAAACCTATTTGCAGCGTCCAGTCAATAATGAGATACGACTACACAAAGGTTTCCAGGACATCCACACCCTCGCGGTTAGTTAGCGTGCGGATCTGTTCCACGATATCTGAGACCTAGCGATTCGCAGCAACGATCGTCAGTGACTTGAAATATATAAGCAACATATTATGAGGGCAACGATATACTGTTGGTTACTAGCGGTGTAGATAGCAAGAACCATCAGAAGCTTCACTACAGGAAGAAGTTATAATTGTGTATGCTAAGTATAATCTGAGGGTAAGATATCCTAGCTGGGTAGAAAAACGTTTAGTCCGACAGTGTTACACATCTTGATCAAGATCCCATACCCTGAGCGAGACAGTTTCCATGTGATGACTTAGACAAGCATCTGGATCCTCCTTCGCTTGCCTCCGCTTCGTCTTGTCGCCAATCTAAATGCGCCACCCCATCAATGGAAGACCAATGGTGAGGTTTGGAAAAAGGCTGCGGCTAGCTCTTGGGCGTTGTTTCTCCAGCTTTCCCGTCTAAGCTTTGGAATTCTACTTAAGTAAGTAGGTGTGCCAATGTCAAGGTTTGAGCGGGTTATGGATAAGCACTTTGAGAGTCTTGATCTTTGTCAAAGATTCTTGTCCTTATGGTTGGATTTAGTTTGAAGAAAGTCCAGGAGGAAATAAGCAAGGAATGGTGTTCTATGCCGCAGTATGGACCTCCGCTTAGCGTACAAGATTTTTCGTATGCAACGATCGTAACTTTGGTATGGGAAATCTCAACAGTTATTTCCTTCAACTCTGCAATACATCTCGTGCAGGAGGGAAGCTCTCTGTAACGAATTTCACTTATAAGAGGACTTGAAATCCCAGCATGATAGTGTCTCCCCAATCGGGTTTCATCTCAACCTTCAGTTGCTTGTCACCATGTATTTAGACCGTTTTCAAGCGTTCAGAAATTGTTGCAGGTATACATTAATCTTCTCAGTGATCTCGCTACTCTCCCGCGTCATTGCTGCAAATGCACCACCCGTTGGTATGGCATTCCGCTTTGCACCCCTTCGTCACAGGCTTGACTTGGTTATCCCGACGGACAAGAAGCTTAACAATCTTCTTAAGCGATGACGGGTCACCACGATAAATCCAAGGCGTGGGTTCTCGAGGGCCGTACGGCACATACACCCTATCCAAGGGATAAAGGTCCCGCGCCTGACAACAGAACCGATCGAGCCGTTGGATAAACCCGGCTGCGTCGTCAGCTTCATGCTCCGATACCTTGTTTCGACGAGCGATGTTGTCCCAGTCTGCCTCAACATACTCCGCATCGCAGTCCCAATATATAGATTGCTTTGTGTAGGGTGGAGGAGGACTTGCAAACCACTTAGCCGCCTTATCAATAATCCAGAACCAGTTCTCTTGCCGAAATCTCACTGAGCAGGCCAATCTTGAATGGAGACAATATGCGAGGTACCCTCGCGCAGAATTCTCATAAGCGAGGTTAAACAGAGGATGCGGAAGGTCCGTAACCCAACTAGGCTCGTACTCAAGTGCGATGTTATTCATCCAGTTCCTGATCCTATATTCCCTCCCGTTTTTGCCCCAGCTTCCAAATGGCATATATATCGCCGGAAAGTTTCTCACTTTGTTTCTCAAAGGCATCCAATCATCCACCTGAATGCAAAAGATGTCGTTGTAAGAGTAGGCAAGCATAGGACATTGCTTCCCACCTTCTGGCGAACGGAGGAGCTCAGAAAAAGGCTGGTATCCGCCCTGCTGATGATACCGCCTTACTGTCTCCATGTCGCTAGTTTGGTCGATCGTTGCAATCACCTGCGTGCCCTTCCATACCCCATCCACGCCTCGCTCTTGTATTTTGAGGCATTTGCAAAAGGTTGTGTGTTTAGCGATGATCTCTTTGGACTCCTTGCAAGCTTTCCAAAGGCCGCTGTCATATAAGTAGGCGGATCTGTTCTTTCTCCTACTATTGGATTGTCCCGCAGATAGAGACCAACCGCTGGACCCCTGGACGAACCCGTCTTGGTTCCGGGCGCTGATGTATTGTAGGCCGCAATAAGTATACGTCGTCACAATGTGACAGCATGCTGCTTCCCAGATCTGCAGTCGCAGTTCGGTAGGTAAGTCGGGGAATTTGTGAAAAGACAGGTCCATGGTAGGTCGTTGCTTGGTGGTGGTATTGAAAGGTTCGGTGCGGTCGAGATACAGGTAGTTGGCCGACAGTGATAAAGAAGAGAAGAAATGGACCAGGTGCGAATATCGCATTTTCTTTTGTGACTGGTAGAAAATTCCTTTGCGACAGAGTTTAGCTTAGGGTTTATGAGAAGTTGCCTCTACTGGAGTTGATGTGATGGGTCCTTGATTTTCTGCGGTCCGTGCAGCTTCGGAAGCCTAAAAAAGCAGCACCTTGAAGTCTAAACTAGATCATCCACAACTTTTCTTGCCCTGGCCATCTACGTATGACAATAGAGCCGCACAAAACTAACAAAGTCCAAAAACTCTACATTCAATATCTTACAATGTTGACCTCTCCTCGTGACACAATGTTCCGCCACAGTCCTTCTTAATTAGAATACCCAAGCCGCATACTGTAACTAATCGAGAGTTACTTAGCCCCGTGATAAGTGCGTTCACTTGTATTCTGTTCTCGGGTCTGCGAAATGAGACAACTTCCAAGATTGATGAGTATAACACTGCTTTGTCTCAGTCAGGGCATGTGCTTGACTGATTGTGAGCTGTTATAAGGAGATCTGGCAATCAGCGCTCAATATTGAATTTTTAAAATTGCAATCTATCTCACCTGGTGGCTTAGTTTTTTCACGATAGTTATTAATGTACAGAGACTTGGCGTTTGTAATTATTATTTGAGCTGACGGGACTGTCGGTCTCGGTAAAAGCTGATTCGCTTAGACATTGCCAGGGTACTTGTATTTGGCTCTAGTGCGGCTCAGGATGGCAACCCTTGAAATGACTGGGCACTCGATAGGATCAGCTATATTTACCCGTTCCAATCGCCATTGTTAAAAAAGAAAATCAGTGATTGAATACTTCTGAGGCCTGATAGATGAGACACTTACAGCTTATTAACATGGGTGAAGATGATGACCTTCCCTAATCTAGGTACGTAGCGAGCACTGAGTTTTCTTTCTTCTAGCCACAAAAAGCTTTACCGTGAAAAGGATTCAGCCTCACCGCAAGGTTACCTAATGTCTGGTGTTGGATCCTGGTCCAGACCACTACTGCAGACCACAAGCACTGGAGGTCTAATACTTGTACTTATAGTTATGTCTTGGTACCGTGGAACGGCAGCGCCAGTTTAAATGAGTCGTCTATATGGTAAGAGATTAGTACCAGTACTCTACTCTGATAAGTTTCTTGAGAGTCACGTCTCTCAGCGCGTACATGTCAAGTCCACATACCGACTCGTCACTCTGAGAACAACAGCTGCGGTATGTGGGTTGTAGACCAGTCTGGCCCTCTGGTATCCCTGCGGCCTGTACATGGCCGGGCGGAGAGACACGAATCTACCAGACAGGTTGTTCAATGGTACACGATCCTTCACGATCCAGTCAAGCGGAGCTGTCTAGCTAGACATAACAACGAACCACTCTATCACAACCTGCCTAAACAGGCATATCCGTAGGATTCGACTTGGCTTTCAAGCGGTTCCACTGCAAGAAGCGGTCCATTTACCAACTGAGATCTACAGTACAGCATGATCAGTAACCCTGAGTTGTCAGCTGCTTGTTTCTATTATACTATTCCCGAAGGGTAGTTTCCAATTTGCTTTACAGGTATATAAAGACTTTCTCAACGCCTCTGTTCATGTTTCTAACAACTCTCAAACACCTACTTCCAACACAACCAACTCCTGTCTCTAACAAAACTCCACGACTTTAACCATGCAGTTCACTTTGGTTACTGTTACCCTCCTTGCGTCTCTCGTATCAGCCCGAGACTTTACCTTGTATAACGACGCCAACTTCAAAGGAGGCTCTCATCGGGAGACACGTGGGGACGATGGCGCTTGCTGTATGCTATGCGCATTCCTATATCCACGTTGCCATTGAGAACTAATAATATCACAGGGAATCTGAATGGTAAAGGCGACCAAGCCAGCTCTGTTAAAGGCCTAAATGGATGTACCACTTTCTTCCGGTAAGAACATTCCCTTCACCTTGGGTACAAAGTGACTTTTGTACTAATATGATCATCTCAGGGAGCGTGACTGCACGGGTTCAAGCTGGAATAACTGGGGCGATGCGGCCACCGTTCCGAGTTTTCTCAATGACCATATCTGGTCATTCCGCAACAGCGATGCATGCTGCGATCACAAAGGTCGCTCCCTTTGTCTTGCAACCTGTACCACTGGCTGTGCTCCCCTTGGGAATGGGGCACCTACCTGTATTGAAAACTGCCGTAGGTTTGCTACTCTCTATGTTTACAAGTCCTTAATTGACTCCGTTAGGTCCTTTTTGCAAGGGGGCATTCCACTGCATCTCCGGTTAAAGCTGTAGAGAAGATTTGGTGCCTGACTTGACCCATCGGTTAAATTCGTCAAGAATTGGTTGATGTTTCTTTCTGGGTCTCAGAGTAGTAGGCGGGGATTTCTACTCTTCAGGGTGCATGCTCTAGGGCTTACACTGTTGCTGTTCTTATGGTGCAGCGTTATTTTCTGGCTCTATTTAAGCAAGACTTTGGCTATCTATTTTTCAAAATACACATTAAATGCACTGCTTACTTCCCGGTACGACAAGCTACAAGGATATATACAAGTGTCTTTGGATGTACAAAGGAATAAAATTGCTTAGAAGGTGTACGAAGGGATATCAACGTCGCTGATAACCCAGGTCTTGCCACCATCCTCAGAGGTCATCTCGCCAGAAACGCCCTCACCCTTTCCGAAAGTGTTGATGTAGTCGGGGTCGGCAGTGTCAAGGGTAATCTTAGTGTCAACCCACTCTGTGGTATCTGTCAGTATGTAGTCTTGTATTAGATGGTGTGCGCGACTTACGGTGAGCACCAATGGTACCACAGTCCTCGGCACCACACTCGACGGAGCTACCAAAGCCCATAGCCTGGTGGCCCTTGGAGGTGGAGAGGGTAGAAACTTGCTTTCCGTTGATGGAGACGTACTGAACATACTCCTGGGTAGAATCGTCATACTTATCTGTGGTATGTGGTCAGTTTCATCATATTGATCCAGATCTAGAAAGCCTCGTACAGTGCATGGTGATGCGATCACCCTTCTTGGCGGGAGTAGGGTTCTCATCCTGAACAGGAAGCTGAGAGTTCTCGCCGGTCTTGGTGAGAGTGTAGGCGAAGATGCTCCACTCGTTGGAGTCCCAGTTGTCGGCGATGGACTGAATCAAGTCGCCCTTATCAGTGCCCATTCCAACCCAGAGAGAGGCGACACCGGTAGATCCTTGGGGGATGTCGGGGAGGACGAGAGTCGAGGTGGCCTCGCGGATCCATGAGCCAGAGCCAACGGGACCAGTGCTGAAGGAAGGGCCCATGGCGGCGTTGACGGAGGCGACGGCGATAGCCGCGAGGACGGAGAAGATCTGGCTGGTGGAAGGCATTTTGATGGTTTCTTGGTTTACTGGTAGAATGAGATTGTAACAGTAAGTACTTGTCTAGGCTGTTCAGCATCTTTATATAAATGCGAAACATCATCAGATACAAGGAAACATCCACTACGATTAGCGGAGACTTAACACGCTCCACCGTCTGTCCGTCAAATTATTTGATGGCAAATGGAAATATTCTCCGAGATAGTCTTGGCTCATCCATCAGGCTGGGCCAGAATAGGCGAAGTGGAAACAAATGGCTCCGTCGATAGAAATGGCAGTGAGCGGCAGTCAACACTACTATTGGCCCCTTTTATCCCCTGTTTCAAATGGCCTGATGTGGTGTGCTGGGAAATGGAGTTATGTTTCCCGACATGGATACAGCCGTTCTAGCCGTTATTCTGCCAGTTACTAGAAGGTATACTAGTATCTTGAAACAGCTGTTATGTAACACAAGGAGAGCATACAATTGCGCTAGGGACAGTGCATTGTTGTCAACACTTCATATAATTACAGGTAGATGTTTCCGTGCGAGAATCCGAGTATTTGTTGTGGATTGTTTCAGGACTTGAACCCACCAATTGCTGTTATTTCCTCTTCGTATACGATCCGAGATCCCGAGATCTATACGCGGCAGATCCAAGTGGAGCCTTCTTACCTATCACAACAACAATCGTTAAATTCTAACCTGTCTTCAACAAGTCCACTTACATCGTCTACTCACACGCAAGGTGGCCTCGCGCAAAAAGCATTTTCGACGTATGGATAAACTGCATATGAATGTCCTCAGCTTGCGAAATAGCGATAAATCAGATCATGATATTACAAATATCGATCAAGACACTTTCTCAATCTCATTATAATAGCTACGATATTTGAGCCCAATAATAGACAGTATCAATAACTCCCATCAATGCATTACAACCTGTACTTCCACCGTCGGATTCTCGACAATCATGGTGTTGACGTCATTTATATCCATAGCAGGATTTCTACAATACCTCGCCCGAGACTGAACAGTTGCAGTTGACCTTCCAAGTCCACCAGTCGGCGCATTAATAGTAGCCAAACCCAGCAGGAAACTCAACTCATTCACAGCCGTTGCTATGACCCATCCCTTCTCAGCTCTGGGAAGCAGACGAATACGAAGAAAATACCGATCATGGCTTTGATCGTACCAGGTGGTGGGGATGACGTTGAAGCGTAGGTTCGTCAACATGTGTGCGCCTGGACCTGTGTAGTTCGACATCAAGAAGTATGTTGGGTCGTTTGAGCCAAGTGCGACATCTATGGTGAGTTCCATGAGCAGATACTGACTGATCTCGCTTTGCTTGAGGACGATGGAGAAAATGAGGTCCTGGGGCAGATTTGTTCTGTCCAATATGACTTGGTCGTGAGTTTCGGTGGAGTTGCTACTGACGCGCATGAGGAATTTCGGTGCGGAGGCTGGTTCTGACCCTGGTGGTTTGTTGACTGACAGGGCTCCGACGTTAGACCTCGATGTTACGCTGGAGACAAGCACTGGGTCTTCGGTGGTTGGACCTTGATGAAGTGGCATGGCTCTGACATGAGGAGCCAGGTAACTCGAGACTCCATTGCGAGGCGCGTAGTCTACCGGCCTTGAGTAATCCCATTCCTCGTAGCTTCGAGTTTCATCTTCTCCATCCGGATCCGATTCATCTTCGACAGCTGCAATGGTAACTCCATCGCCATAGGTAGAAAGCTTCTTGACCTTCACAGCTTCCAGCATATTGATGGTCCTTAGCTCCGGGCTTCCATCTCCCACATCAAGTGGGGCCAGATCAGCCAGAGCTTTTGCAGCCCTGGAGCCGGCCACATTGATTGTCAGGTTGTAAATTGGATCGTTTAACTGCATAGCGAACAGAGCTGATGTGGAAGTGTCATCATCAAAGTAAGTTACGCCATTTCCCTGTTGCTTCCCCATCATGTCCCGCAGAGTCTTTAGTTGAAGATCAGCAAATGCTGGCAAACGGAGAATGCGCAAGTCACTAAGATTCTGATTGGGCTGGGAGTTCCAAACAAACACGTTGTCGGCTGTTGAAGGGGTATAGGTAACTTGCTTCAAAGCCTTATGTCTGTCAACGTCGGTTTCGCGGACTTCCTGGCTAACAGTGTATTGTCGTCTGATATCGACCTTGATCTCAGAAGTCTCTAGACCTCGCGCCACAGCGAATCGCTGTTGATGGGCAGGCTGCGTGAATACCAGAGACGAGAATAGGGCAGACCCAGGTGCACGATCCATAAAGGCCATCATGACTCCATCAGCGACGATTTCATGCCGTAGGAGAGGTGCACCTGCAGGAGGGTCTTGACCAGCGGCTCTGAGTGCCGAATCATCGGACAAGGCTTCCACTCGAAGGTCGGGGAACATTGTCACCAAGTCGGAGCGAAGATAAAAGCCGTAAGCTGGTATTTGAACACGATGGTTCATGCCATCAGGTGTACGACCGATGTAGTCATTCAGCGCCTTCTTGATAGCGACACGGTCCTCATCAGTGCCGAAGTGATTACCCAGCGACAAGGCTCCGTCAATAAGAGCATCCACCCAGTTTTTGTCAATATGGAAGAAGCGAAGACTCTCTTCCTCTAAATATGACGGATCAGGTAGAAGACAGTGCGCCGGCACGCCAGCTAGGAACATGCGATCGACCAACCAAGAGAGCACAGTCATCCAGTCAGACGATTGGGGATCATTGGTCTCGTCGTATGGATCACCCGATCTACTCGAAGCTAGTCTACGAGCAGAATGAAGCGCCGCAGCAGGATACTTGTCTTCGAAAACAGGCGATGAGAATGACAGCGTCGGGCGATCGCGACGACGAAGTCTCTTGTGGAACCAACGTTTCTTGGGACCTCCATGTCGAAAGACAGGCCTACCAGGTCGTGCCCTTCCTGGCTCGGAAGGATCAGGGTCTGAATCACGTCTGTGAAGGTGGACATCGGCAAGGCTCTTGACCATGGAAGAGACGTCCTGTAGAAGTTCATTGTGGGTGCGAAACGCTGTGTCTCTGACGTCTTTGACAGCACTGATCTTGACTTGTTTTGCGGCGTAGGCATGCACCTCGCTCCGCACACGGCCTAACGCAGCTACAAATGCTTGATCACCAAGAGCCATTGTTCGGCCGACTTGCCATGCGACGGAGTATGTCACGTCCATGATGCCGAGTTGCTTATCAAGAATTTGTAAATCCAAGCCTGACGTTGAACACTTGGTCAGATGCTCCAAAGTGGGAACATATGTCGGGGTGAAAGGACCACGATAGAGCGCCACAGTCGCTTCGCCAGTTTGGGTTCGGTATTTGACCAAGGTGTACCCATCATTGAGGCGACGTCCGACGAGTTGCTGGATCTTGTCCTTTGAATCTTGCAAAGGCGTGATGACTTCTTCAGGTGCTCGTAATACGTTGAGGGTGCGACCCAAACTCTCAAAGGCGTCTGGGACATTGAGTGTATTCGGTGGGAGTACCGTGTAGTTCCAGCTGTACAGCGAACATAGCGCCACATATTTATGTGCTGAGGTCGGATAGCTCATCTCCTCGACACCCTCGATTGAGACAAGATGTGCGCACATAGTAGTCGGAACGGTATTGTCAAGTGGTCCAGACCTATTGCCCACAACGATGCTGAAGACAGCTGTGTCTTCGACACCAGCAAGAGCCATTCCAGAGCCATTAATCTTACGGACATGCGCAAGGTACTGATACTGCGAAGTATTCGGTCCAGTTCCTCTGACTCGATTGCCATTGCCGTCAAAAGTCGAGAAGAGACTAGTGAAAAGGTCTGGCTGCACGAAGATAAAGTCTCCACGACTATCTGCCATTGAGGCTGGGCCGAGTCTTGACGTAACAGGTGTTGTAACATCAGAGCTCAACTTCCACAAGTCTGCGATGCTCATGTTGACTGTCATGGTGGATGACTGTTTGACTGGCTTCATGACACCATCGCTGGTCTTGCGAAAGATGCTGTTCGAACCATCCAAATGCTCTGGGGGTAATCTCAGCTCATCTTGCGAGAACGAGAGGATGACGAGCCAAGGCACACGATTGCGTGGTGCAGCGCCCTTCTCTGTAGCGTTCAAAGCTAGCATCCTCATCTGAGCTTTCAACTCCGCGTTCGTCCCGGCCTTCGGGCTCCCCAGCCGCTCCCATGGCAGATGGGGATCCGTCAAGACAACATGGGGCAAAATGCGATGATCATCACTGTACCCTGCGGGAGGGTACGTAGAATGGACGCTGCCATCAGGCAAAGAGAACTGCGGCGCGTCGACATAGAAGCTCTGGTCAGCCTCCAAGTCCAGCCTTTCACCGTTCGCGGTGATAGACTGAGTTACGGAAATAGTGTGCTTGGGACCCGCTTCGATGCCAGGCGCCCAGAATGAATTGAGCTTTTGCTGGCCCGGGGGGAGTGGATCAATTTCCTCTGCGACAGGTTCGCCATTTGCTAGGAAAACACTGGGCTCGGCAATGTCGCGTCGGGTCTTGAGCTGATTGGTGGAGATAACGCGTCGACAATGACGTAGCGTGAGATGGCGCGGAGAGTCAATGCGCGTGCTTTTTCCTCCAGGGTAGATTCCCATGATGTATTGTTCGAGCTCAGTATAGACGAGCCCTGTTTTTGCTAATTGTTTTTGCTAACTGGATGATTCAATGAAGATGAAGTAACAACAGAGAAAAACTATTCAGGTCATCAAATAACGGTCGTAGTTGTATGGCGGTCAATTGCAGTCTAGTTTGAGATAATAATGCCGGCTTCATTGTTTGACGCAGGGAGCGAACTAGACTTTCGGTGAAAAGTCACACAACCATTACAAATGCATTCCTCCTAATGACATAAGATCTTCTCCGACCAAGACTCCTCTGCACGGCAGTTGTAACTACATGATCACAATGTGAGAGTGCAACATTGAACTCTTACAGCATTCTGCAGAATGGAATTGCATTTAACGAGGCGCGGAGAAGCAATTCCACAGCACTAAGAGAGAATTCATCTGCATGTTGCACTAATTGAGGAACATGAGGGTGTCAAGTATGACACGTAATACGACGCGGATGATCGGTGCTTTGAATCTGCATGCAATGCAGAGTGCTGGTTTTGGCAGATAAGAGATAAGATAGAGGAGGGGCGGCTGGAGACGGGCCGGAGCGATAAGATTCCGAACGAGATGAGTCTAGGCCCAAACGAGTAAGATGTGGGCGGGGAATGTTCCGATGCGATCGTCTGCGGAAGTGAGGCGGAATCGTAACATCCACAATCTGTGCCTCAATATCACAGCAGGTGGGTCGAAGAAAAATCGAGACTTAGCTAAGGGTATCATAAAAGTTAGTATAGTCTACTCGAAGCTTAGTGCCTAAGCAAGTCTAAGTTATTTTGTCAGTCTTCTGTATCCTGGTTACTTTTTGCACCGTATGCATAAGCACCGTTGAGGTATAACCCGTTTTATCTCGATGCGTATGTCACTCTTTCACAGCATAGCTCACGTATCTGCCGAAGTGGACACAACCACAGTCACAAACACATGCCAGACGGCGATCATGACTGAAGCGAGAAAGCCACGCAGCATTGTTGTCTAAAGGTTGCTCAGCTCATGCTGTGGTAAAAACTTTCGGAATCTTGCATCTGGTGTGTATGTCTCATTCAGTATGACGTGAGGGCAATGAGCGGGGAAGCTATGGTGTGTTTGTGTAGAAGAGGCAAGAGACAAGATGAAGGGGTTATCGAACTGCCCACCTCAAACAATCCGAAAAGGTCCTTGCTCCTCCTTCAACCAGACTGTTTCCCAGCCAAGGATACTAGCAAGCTCAAGCGAATTCACCATCAAATCACCATGGCTCCCATCACAGCTCTACTTGACACGTCCACTCCTGGAGACAAAGTCATCAAGCTCTTCTACTGCACTGGAAAAGCACAACTTGGTCTTGCCTTCTGGTCAGGCACAGAAGATGCCGATCCAGAAGATGCCATACAGCCTCCGACCGAAGTCGGAGAAGGTCAATACATCACTAACCCTTCCCAAATGACAAGCATCAATCTTCAAGGTGAAGAAAAGATCTTTGCACTTACGACAGAGAACCCATTCAAAGTCACCGACAAGGACAAGCGACACTTGTCGGAAGTCTCTCCGTATCGGAAGCTTGGTGAGGTGGATATGGGACATACGACGCTTACCTCTTGTTCCAATGACGATAATGCTTGGATTTACTTCAGCGGGTAAGGAACAATCTACCAAGACGCCGAGTTCAAACCCAACTGACGTGATTAGACCTCTGGGCAATGCTCGAAGTCTCTTTGAACGCCAGATCGGATCATCGCAGTCTACTCAATTAGTATTCAGCCATGACTTGTGGATCAATTCCTATGCCGCTGCATGGTATGACACCGAGGCTCAAAAGCGAAAGGTCATCTATGAAGGAAGCTTTGTTGTGGAATACACTGTTGGCGATCCAAATCGTGAGTACTCTACTCTTCATCTGAGTGTTTGATCGCTAAGATGTTGTCTCCAGCCATTGCAGCAGTCACCTCGACGGGCGACATGCAACGCAATAGTCCACTCGCCGTCGCGTTTGATGCTGGAACTGTCTACCTCTACTACTGCGGAAGGACCACGTCGGGCGGTATTCGGCGAACAAAGAAGGTCAATGGCACCTGGAGTACGTCTGTGACTATTGGTAGCGCAACCATTGCGCAGGATAGTCAGCTTGCTGTGGTCAGAGCTAACGGGATCAATCACTTGTTCTATGTGGCTAGAGATGAGGATGAGTCGAAGGATGAATATTTTGTACACTACTTGGATAAGGATTAGCAAACTGGATATTATATTCTCTTTGTAGTGACAGGAAGTCAAGGTGACTGTGGGAGTAATATGTTTGACACTAGGGTGATTCGTTGGGTATCGTAATGCTCACTGTGCATGAGTCATAAAAAGGATGGAAAAATGTAACGACAAATACCAACTACTAGCAAGCTAATTAAAAACACTGCAAAGTCAAGCAATAGATTGCCATTCTACTTATTGGCCGGCGCCATCACT
Organism: Fusarium caatingaense; assembly: GCA_013624355.1. Lineage (NCBI taxonomy): Eukaryota > Fungi > Ascomycota > Sordariomycetes > Hypocreales > Nectriaceae > Fusarium > Fusarium caatingaense. Next base: position 18,687 of record JABKKP010000254.1, read on the forward strand.
GGGTTTCTCAACTGGAGAAAACCCTCAATAGCAGTATACGGCCCATGCTGAAAACCAGGCTTCATCAGATCGCCCTTCTTCTCAATCCCAAAAGCATTATAGATAGCCTCCGAATTTCCCTCCTCACCTTCTGTAGACTGTCCCTCGGCATACGGCTGAAACCAACTCCAATCCCCGCCACCAAGGGACGGAAGCAACAGGCTTCGCTTGGGCATGTCACGAGCATTCTTGGTGGTTAGAATCTCTGACTCATCGTACTCAGGGACATCGTTGACTGGCATCGTCAGTGGTCCTGCGTGGAAGAACGCGGTCATTGTGTCCATCGCTTTTTGCCAAGTCCATGGTGGCAAGAGCAGCTCTGCCGCTGGTAGGAACGACGAGTATGCGTGGACAGGAGTGAAAGGATCAAGTATGGCGCCGAAGACTGACATCCGGGCGTTCCGCTGATCGTCATAGGCAAAAGGCTCAACAGTCGAACCTTCAGTATATGGAGGCTGCCAGTATGGCTCAAAAACTGGGTACACCTTAGTATCAAGACCGATCAACGGCTCAATGGGCTTGCCATCTGGAAGGAAGAACGTTTTGATCTGATCGTAGTTCAACTGATCAGAGCTAGGATCAGTTGTGTCAAAGTACCCAACCAGTCCATCGTAGCCTGCCTCCTCATTACCGAGACGCAATTGGAGTTCATAATGTGGAGTCTTGTCATTCGGGTCTGGAGACTTGAGGAGTGTACGCTCAGGCTTGACAACCTTGGCCTGGGTGCTTTGAATCTCCAGTGGTGGGCCACTGAGCTCGACCGACCAGCCCGTATTGACGAGTGCGAGTGGCTTGCCGACGATTGAGTTTAGGAACTGAGCGTAGGCACCAGGCGCAGGAGGCAATTTCTGCTGTGCAGTGGTAATCATACCCCAGAACCCGAGAAGGTACTTCGGATCAGCCAATTTGGAAATAAGAGTACCAAGCTCTCGCGTATCAGGAGTAGGCTGCGCATCTGGGTCTGGAGCGAAGGGAAGCCACTTGGGTGACGCAAGAGTGCCCAATGGACCACCAACGCGGACCTCCCGATAAAAGGTACCATCAGGCAGGAAAAGCTGTATACCGTAATCGGCATAGTTGGTGATGACCCATCCCCAAATTGGGGACTCCCATTCAGTCACAGGTCGCCATGCAGCAGAACCCTGACCAGGGTTTGGATCGTCAGAAATGCGTCTGACAAATTTGGCGTTGATGCGAGCTGGCTGATTGATCTGCGGGGGCAATTGAAGAAACTCGCATTGCTCGGACTTATCCTGGATGACTGTATTGGCATACTTCTTCCCATCCACAGTGACCTCTTGCGGTGCATAGAAGTTACTGATGCAGGGATACACAGGCGGTGGTCCGTCCCGACGCGGCTTCTGATCAATGGCCATAAGAGCCTGGCCGAATTTATCAATGACATTGAACTTCCGAAAGCGGAATTGGCCGTGCGTGACAGGCTTGAAAGGACAGTTGTCGCTGTCAGTGAAATTCACTAACGCCGCGTATGGAGTCAAGGCAGACTCGCCATTGATGAGCTTCAAGTTGTCCTCGGTCAAACCAGCGGCATTGAAGGCTGCTGCGTTGATGACGTAGCTAAACTCTCCTTCTGGACCGACAACTTTGTTCTCGGGCTTGAGATGGCTGCCTTCTGCTTGGGTGACAAGACCACTCGCAAAACCAGACAATGGTGATGACAAGTATGACATTTCACCGATGTTTGCCAGGAGATTGTTGCGTTGGTCTTCCGGGAGATACTCATCAAGAATGCTGGGGGGCGTGTTCTGGAAGAGCTGTTTGATCTTGGCGCCCAGGGCGAAACTTGGCTGAGGTAGGATGAGGACTCGGCCAGATAGAATGCGAATATCTTTCTGTCCAAGAGCTTCCCAGAGTGGTGGAGGAGGATCCCTGGTAGAGGGGACAGTGACACCGTATCGGACAAGTTTGTCTTCAGAATGACGAGCAGTGTGTTCATCCAATTTCCAGTAGTCAAACGGAATATGAGTATACTCCACTTCCCATTCCGCATAGAGGGGGAACCAGGGTTGTCTATCACCCCAACGATCACGCCAACGTCCATCAGTAGCAAGCTGATCGTGAAATTGAGGATAGAACGTCCCTTCGGCTGGCGTGCCTGCGTCACTACCTCCAGACCGAAGGGCATGAAACTCGGAGAGCAATGCTCTTGAAGCTTCGACCAAAATACTGGGTAGCTTAGAGGATAGCATGAGTCTCAGATCTCTGAGGCCTGCGGGTAGGTCCTGATTGGAGACGATAGTCTGATAGGGCGCACGAATGGCAAGATTGTCAAGATAATCGAGGGCCCAGCCAGACGGAATACCGCCAATGAGGACGGTAGGATCGTTCCCACCGTAGAATACAGGCTCACTTGTTGACTCAACAGTAGACAGAGCAGAATTCCGAAGCAAGACTTGAACTCGTGTCTGGAGACTGCCAATGCGAGTTTGTAGTCCTTTGATACGAGTCGAGATTCTCGCAGCATCAGCCTTGAACCTCTCATTTTGATCGTTTCCCTGGTCTTCACTGGCGTATTTCCACCAGAGCGAAAACATGTCCCAGCGATACTGAAGCATGGCTCTATCACATGAGTCCTGCAAGGCTTGGGTCAGGTTCAGTTCATTAAGCGCCTGGATAGCCGTGGGAGTGGGCTCGGTAGGCTGATTGGTAGATGTATCATCTGACTCGGCAAAGAAGTATCTCGTGCCGCCCGGAGACCGAGTGTAAGACCAGTTGTACACCGAGTCCTTGGCTTCGCGCTGCCCTTCAACGCCATCGTCGCGTGCTTGGAGGAGAGACTCAAGTGCCAAGATATCTTCTTCTAATTTGGCGACGTCATCGGAGTCTTCACCCGCATCGGCACGCGCGTGGCAATAAGCCAGCAAAGCATCCATGGGAGTCGTGCCAACAGCAATAGCAGCCTGGCTCTGATCCCGCAAGCGATCACTGAAAGCATCGGCGGGGACGCTCTTTGGTTTGTTCTCATGATCCCAAGTCACATCGTACATACAACCATGACAAAGGATACGAAGCTGACTCTCACGGTCCATCCATGGATCAGGGTTCGCTTCATCTGTGCCCTGGAGAGTCATGAAGAGCGACTGGAGGCTTTCGCCGTGGGTGACGTTGGCACCGGAGTTCCAGAGCGGATCGACAGTCTCTTTCCAATGCCAGCCAATAACATAGTAGCTAGCCTTGGCATAGTCGAGATACGAAGGATTGTTCTTATCCCCGTACTCGAAATTGTCCAAGATACTGAAGACGTTGGTATTGTGCATCTGGAAATCTGCAAAGAGTTGGTTTCCGCTGCGAAGAAGACTGATATCAGGTGGTTCAACGCTGGGATTCAAATCCTCCCTCCACTCATTCAGTGGAGTCTTGCGTCCGATGAAGACCTCGGCTTGCTCATTGATGTTGACATTGGTGCCTGCATGGCCAAGCACGAATGGAGCGATATCAGTTTGCAGATCTGCTTGGACGGGGATGTCTTCCAGAGACCAGACATGGTCGCTCTCAACAACCCATGCCTCGTATTCCTTGTCTTTGAAAGCGTCTTTGGCACTGACTGGCTGGATACTATCAAGATCGAGCTGTCTTACGACAATCCACCGTGTTGGCGGTTGAAGGAAGTCTGGAGTACCACCAGGAGCAGTTTCTTCCGCCGAGGTGGAAACCTCATCCATTCCACGTCGCAGTCTTTCATGCTTTCGGCGAGACTCTGGAACAGACTCAGTGGCAGAAACACCAGATCTGTAGAAACGGGGCAGAGTCCAGTGAACATAGACACCATGCCGATGTCGCAGAGGCGTCGGGTTCGGACGACCACCCAGATCAGTCAAGCGGGAATTGATGGATGCTGGAGCAGTATTGTGCAGAGCAACATGATTTTGAACATCGCTTTGAAGCAAGAAACTATCAAGTCTGAGGAAAGTGTAATTAGGTTGAGTGATGGGACAGATACGGGCGCTTGTATCGTCGTCTCTGCCGGTGCCGCATACAGCTGGATTCAGCACGAAGGCATTCAGTTGCATGGGCACTAAAGCGACTTGAAAGTCTTCAATTTCACTCATAGCTGTTGTTGTATGACGGTGAATTGATCAAGAGTCGGTACAGTGCTGAGGAGATAGACTTCTTTTCCGAACGAGGTCTTCTTGGGACTCCAGAAAAGTTCTTCTTGGAGTTTTCCTTCTTACCAATTGGATCAAGTCGGCAGTTGCTTTAGCCGGTGCTTCCATCTGGTAACACCTGTTTAACTAGGTGCCAAAAACCTTGACCTTTGAGAGCATAAGCGACAAAACAATTCAGCCACTTTAGTCCACATTACTCACAGATCTAGACAATCTTTTCTAGTCTCTACAAATTTTAGATGACACGTTTTCTCGACCCACTAGCCTGTCTGACATTGTTCTCTCATCGTTACCTCATATTCTCTCCCCCTCTTTTCTTGCGACTCAAAACGGACCGTCCCGCATAATGGTGGTAATGCAGACTATCAGATCAGGATCTACCTGCGTTCCTGTGGTAGGGGTGACGAGTCGCCTACAGTAGCACTGCATAAGAGGGGAAATGGCCTGTGAAGCTGAAAGGTACATGCCGTGTCTTGCATATGCAGATACAACGAAGCACACTTATGACACCCTCTTCAATTGCTGCACATGCACTTAACCGTATTATCTGATAATCATCTGCCGAGAACATGACGTCCTACGATACGTATCTTGGGAGCATTGTTCAGGGTCTATCCTGGCCCCCAGTAAGGAAAGATGATGGATTTCCTGAATTATCCTCTTTCTCCTCAATTCTCTAGGTCTGTTACAATTTGAGCTTTCGCCATCTGGTCCATCTATAACAAAACCATTCTGCACTCGAGTACCCACTCGTATACGCCTGGTCGCTCCTATCCCAGTTGGCTGAGTACTCTACACGGTATCGTTTGGATACATCGGCCATCTATTACGAGCATTTGTCGGGCGAGCCTCTGCCAGAATAATTGCAACATGACCGTTGCTTCACACTCATCGGGTCGCCAGAAGGCTGCCATCGGCGCCATGGCATCGAACGATGCCGCAACTTACAGCATCTATGCCAGCTCTGCCAACAAAGAGCCCGGTGACAGCATCCGAGTGTTATCGGCGGGAAGCCCAACGGACAAATTTGTCGAGAGCCTGAACTCCGACAAAGTCATCACGCTATCCGCCGCTCCAGTTCCAACAGCCAGCTTTGATGCCTCTGACCAGACCTTGCAATGGTTCAAGAACATCGACAGTGACGCCACTACCTCTCTTACTGTCGGAGAAAAGGATATTGAAAGCTTTGAGTTCAAGTTTTCTAAGCCATGGCCGCTTGTGTTTAGCTCGGCTAGCGATGTTCTGCTCTTTACCTTCGGGTCTACTGGTCTTCTAAGTGGGGATGCCGCAGGGTCCAGAATTGAACCTCCAGGCATTGACCCGTCTGGAGCAATACTCACTTGTGGCCTTAACTTTACCAAGATGGAGGATATAGAGGACGTCAGTGTCAAGGATATCTTCAAGGCTGCAAGTCAAGGTGACATGGCTCAATACGTCGCAACTGCCGTCCTCATCCTCCCAGTTACTCTGAAAACACCAGATGAAAATGCCCCACCGAGAAGAAATGCTCTGTGGTTTGTTCCTTCAGATGCTATGCGGGTCGAGACTCGTCTCCAGTTCCAGCTGCCACAGTTCAAAGCACTTCAAGATCTGTTCTCGCCATCCATGGGAGGGCTCGTCATCGATGCCGCCGATATTGTGTACAAGAGCAAGATGGTGCTGGATGGCGGCAACCCTCTTGTCAGTGGTGAGGTTGCGTTCAGCATTGAATGCTCTCTTAACAATGGGGATGATCCTGTCTCCATGCTCGCTGGTGTTGCTTTCACCCCGTCCACTATTGACTTTACTTTCACGTTCGTCACTCCTGACCCGCTTGCGGGGATACTGAAGTGGCTGTCCAGCCTTGCGGGTGATTCCTCTGTCGAGTCGGGTGTTGATGAGCTTCTGAACAAGGAAGAGGGTGGTGTCAAGGTTTTTCCTGATGCAACACTACGAAGACTGCATATGAGTCTTGATACTACTCAAGATAAGGAAGACCCCAAGCTTGACTCGTTCTCATTTGATTTCGAGGTCACCGCGAACTTTGGCAAAGGTCAAGATGACAAGCCACCTATCTTTCTGATTACCTACAATTGGGACCGAGCCAGCGGCAGTGTTGGCACTCTTGCTGGAGATTTATGGAACAGTAAGTGATGACCTGATTGATGATAGACGTCTTTCACTGACCGATACCGTAGCCTTTGAGGAATTTGATGATTGGGACCTGACTCCGAGTGGAGAGCACTGGACTATTCTCACACCAGTGACGCCCTCGCCTACCACGTTCATCAACATCGCCACTCTGATCCCGGGCCAGACGGTCTACAATATTCCTGACACTCTGCCTTCCGACATTACTGTTGCTTCCATTGAGTTATCCCAAGATTCATTTGCTCTCAAGTGTATAGCAGCAGCCCATCCCCCCTCTCCCAGCTCCGCTCCCCAACCCTACCTTGGAGAATTAGGAATCGCTACCTCGTTCACCTGGGGCAAGAGTTCCAACTTCACCCTTGACGTGGCTTTCTCCGTCAAGATCGATCCTTCGGAGGGTTCGGACGTCGACCAGTCAGCTACCTTCTTTGGGTCTTTGAGCTATGCTTCTGCTCAGCAATCCTGGGCACTCAAGGCTGCGATCGAAAGTTTGTACGCGGCTGTACTGGCTGAATTTTTTGTCGATGATGTCAAACAGCATATCAGTCCGTTGATCAGTTCCATCGCGATCAATACGATGAGTGTTGAGTATGCCTACGAGAAGCCAAACCCCAATTCTAGTACAACTAGAGGAAGTCGTTTTGCTATGTCTGGTGACTTGGTCATTGCAGATTTGAGATTGAATCTCGATTTCACGCATGACCCCAATGGCTTCGGGTTCTCAGCTGCTCTCAACCCAGCGGATAAGAAAGTCAAGATCGGAGATATCTTGGCCGACATCCTTGGCACTGAGTTCGATATTCCGGATTTTGTGCACAACACCTTACTTGTTGCCGAGAACAGGGACGCATTCCGTATCGATGTACAGAAGAAGACCACGACTGTTGACAAGGCCGACATTGAGTCGTTCCAGTTCCTAGCCCAACTCAACATAGGCCTTCTCCATATCTTGTTTTCTCAAATCCACAGTACGAAGTGGGGACCCAAGGATCCTTCCAAGCGCCTCTTCAAAGCAGCCATCAATGGCTTTGGAGAAATGGAACTTGTGATTCCTCTTGTCGGATACTTGACTCAGCCACTTGATGAGCTGTACTTCCTCTTTGTCCAGGACCCTAAGCCGCCTAGTGCACCAGGACAGCTGACTGGGCTTACGCGGGAGGATGTTGCGCTGTTTAACACTGGATTGAAAGGCGAGGAGTTACTTGTCGCTGATAAGATCAAACCTGATCAGGCGAAGCCGACGGATATGCTGGTGCCATCAGGCTGTCACTTTGCCGTCTTTATCCAAGATGGTAAAGGTGGAAGTTTCTGTCTGCTTAACTACAGCTTCATGGCCCCCAAGCCTACTTCTTCTCGTGCCTTGGAAGGTGCTGCCCCTGGTGCGAAAAACGGAAGAAGGCGCACTGAGGATGAGATGGACGATGGCGGTCCAAGTGCCCAAGCGCCGTACAAGAAGACTGCTGGTCCACTGGCGATTAGCAACGTCAGTCTGAAGTACAAAGACAGGACCCTATCGATTGTCTTTGACGCGACATTCCAACTGGGGCCAATTGGCTTTACCCTTCTTGACTTTACTGTCAATAGCCACTTCAAGACCCTGGATGAACTTCCGGGTATCAGTGTCGGCATCAGCGGCTTGGCCGCTTCTTTCGACAGATCCCCACTGACGATTGCCGGTATCATCGTCCATGGTAATGATGGCACCATGGATTACTACGCAGGCGGTCTTATCGTGGGTTTCCGACCGTATCAATTCCAAGCAGCTGGTTTCTACGGCGTTATCCTTCTCAAGGACAACAAGGGAGAATTCCAGAGCGTTTTCGTTTTCGCGAAGCTCAACGGTCCACTAATGACACTCGCATTTGCTGAGATCAGTGAAATTTGCGGAGGATTTGGCTACAACAGCTCTGTGCGTCTGCCCGCGATTGACCAAGTCTCCGATTTTCCCTTCATCAACAGTGGCAAGCTGAGTGGCAATGGCAATGCCCAGGAAGTGCTCGTCGATCTCATCGATCCTTCGGCTGGCGGGTGGTTTCAACCACTTGATAGCACGTACTGGGGCGCATTCGGCATGAGACTCTCTGCTTTCCGTATGCTGAGCGTCGATGCAGTAGTTGCAGTTCAATTCGGCAACTCCGTCAAACTCGGCATCTTCGCCGTTGCGACTTGCGACATTCCGTCCGCAAAGTCACGACTTAAGCTGGCTCATGCCGAACTTGGAATTGCCTCTGTGTTGGACTTCGACTACGGCTTCTTCAAGATCGAGGCACAGCTGTCGCCTCGCTCTTACATCCTTAGTCCTAATTGTCATTTGACTGGAGGCTTCGCTTTGTGCTATTGGTTTGACGCGCCGCTCGCAGACAAGGCTCGAGTCGGAGACTTTGTCTTTACTTTGGGTGGTTACCATCAAGCCTTCCGTGTTCCTGTCGGATATCCGACTCCTCCTCGGCTGGGTATCAGCTGGAATCTGGGTGGCGGATTGACTATCAGCGGAGAAGCATATTTTGCCATCACTACAAAGGCGTGTATGGCTGGTGGTCGTCTCCATGCCGCATTCAAAGCAGGTCCACTCTCAGCATGGTTCGATTGCTTTGCCAATTTCCTTATCAATTATCGACCTTTCCACTTTGATATGTCAGCTGGAGTGTCTGTCGGCGTGGGATTCAGTATCGACTTCTGGTTCATCCACATCCGCATCTCAGTACAGATTGGCGCTGAGCTGTATCTCTGGGGTCCACCTGTCGCTGGTCGTGTACATGTGGACTTCTGGATCGTCGCTTTCGATATCAATTTTGGTGATCATATCACCAAGGACGAGAGAATTGGTCTTGCAGATTTCTACGACCTTGTTCTTCAGGACTCACCTGCATCTTCCTTCGCTTCAGCGCAAGCCATGCTCACTGGTCAAAGCATGAAGCAGCTGACCGAACCCATTGCAGCAACTTCAATGAAGAAGCCAAGGAATGAAGCACACAACTTCCTCGCCGAGTCGGGTCTGTTGAACCCGGATGACAAACCAGAACGTGGACAAGATGATCCATGGACTGTCCGAGCTGGCTCCTTTATCTTCGTCGCAGAATGCAAGATGGCAGTGACTGCTGTCCAGACCTCCGACACAAGTTCTCCGATCTTCCAACAGAATGACGTTTTCAGTAAACCTATGCAACTGACTTCGTCCATGACTTCGGTTTTGACTATCAAGGTCACACGTGAAGGTGGCAACAGTAGTGGTGACGAGTGGCAATTTGAGCGATATACGCAGAAACTGCCAAGCGCCTTGTGGGCAAAGTGTAAGTCTTGTTTAGCAACCATCTCAAGTTCATGAGCTAACGCATCTCAGATGACCAACGGACTGATCCCCGAAAGAGTGGGAACAATGTCGGCGACCTTCTCAACACAGCTGATAACAGCGCTCCTCTGATGACAGGTGTCCGAGTTATCGCACCCAAACCGACCATGTCTCCAGACCCATTCCCAGCTTACAAGGTAGCGGATGCAGATCTTCAAGAACTTACTGCCGAAAGACCCTTGCCAGCCATCACTACTGTTGACGCTGCGTGGGCACCTGTAAAGCCGAATGAGGAGGTCGGGAAAAGATACGAAGACGTCCACAAGGCCTGGATGAATCCTGTTGTTGGAGAGAGTGATCAAAAGGACTTCGTAGGCACTTTGGCTCAGAGTTTGAGTTGGGGTGATGTGAGTGGATTGAAGAGCATTGCCAGGATACCAGACAGATTGAAGAAGGGTTTCATGAATATGTATGTAGCTTCGCCTTTGTTAACTGCCTAGGCTACTGTGCTGATGCGTAGTAAAATAAAGTGCTTGATGATTTCGTTGCTCTAAACAATGGTGACCTTTTGTCCTATATTGTCTGAGGCGTGTCATAAACTTCCTATTCTACTTCAACAACTCTACTACATCGTTTGTCCACTCTTCAGGCTTGAGGATGTAACCTAAATGGCCACCAGAGATGCTCTGAACTTCTGTGCCGACTTGTCCGGCGATAGTACTAATCACTCCCATCATTGGCCCTTCGCCACTGTCCGCTCCCATAACAAGAATCAACTTCTCCTTCGCTTTGGCAAGGCCTTCAACGTCAACTGGAGCACTTGTATACTGTCTGAGCTCAAACTCGAACCAAAACATGGTATTGGCGCGGACCTCATCGCCGCGTTTTGCGTCCATGGCGGTCTGCATCATGCTCGCCTCAGGGCCCTCAGACAGACTCGAAGAGAAGACCTCCATTGCTGTGTCAGGACCATGAGCTCGATATGTGTCGTAGATGTGGGTGATTAGTCCGTAGGCCTGCTGCTGGAACTCTGCCGGAAGAATGGAGAAGGATGGGGGCTCATGTGAGATGAGCTTTGTCACACACTCGGGATGAGAGGCAAGCAACTGCTGGGCCACGATGGCGCCGGACGATGTTCCGAAGACAGCGGCGGTCCCATTGGGAGAAATGTGGACGATCAGTCGTTGAGCATCGTCTGCGTCAGTCTGTAGACGCTGTTGGAAGTCTTGTTTGCCATCGAGAAAGCTTTTAGAGCATCCGCGGCGGTCGTAGCACACAACAGTGAAGTGAGCGGCGAGAAATTCAGCGGCAGGGTGGAAGATACTGCCACAGCCTTGGGCACCGGGTATAAGAACCAGAAGAGGACCGTCTGAGCCGAATGTCTCGTAGTGGAGAATAGCGCCGGGGACGTTGAGTTCAGGCATGCTGGTAACAGGATATGGAGATTTCAAGAAGAGTGACAGAGAGACACAAAGAGCACCGGTAACATCCTTCTGGCAGTCGTCAGCCCATGATATACCTCAGATACGGTAAACTTCGCGAAAACGCCGGGACAATAAATTATTATTGGCATGGATGGAACCCGGTTACATGGAGCATCGTGGAAATAAGTAGTAATGCTTATTGGCGAGAGTAACCTTATCTTTTTTCATCCTAGCCTATTCAAGTCAGTAGTCCGGCATGACACCTGCTAGAGCTAAGCACTAGCTTAAAATAGCCATACTGAACGCTGCAGGGTAGCAACGTGCAACTCCAGATGGGGCCATATGCTGCGAGGATATTTCCAATGAGGCGATGAGAGGTGTGGAACAAGAACATGTATCTCCTGGCCTCAGGGTGTCATAAGAATCGGCCCCCTAGAGCATAAGAGACAAAATAATTTGATCACCTTATGGCAGCTTAGGCTAGCACTTAGGTCACTTTATTTCTGTAGCCTTGGTCTTTGGAGGACATTTCTTCTGACACCTACCTGCCTAGGTAAGCACATCCATCGACTGCCTAGCGTGCGTAGTAAGAAGTGATTCTTTCATTTTATGGCATCAGATGTATATTACTGCATCTTGCACTCCTTGCACAGAGAGGTAACTGCGCTGTCATTTACAATTGAATCCAGGGAGACGCGTCTCGATCTAACATAGAGCGGGTGTGAAGATAGACCGCTAGGCCACTGGCCCAAAAACAAGGACCCCTGTTACCTTAGGTTACAGTGGATTAGGGCTATATTATTCGTGATAGCGGGGATATGCATGAGACTTTTTACACTTTGCTTGATCCCTGTCACTCGCTCATCACGTGTAGATATAAGCTTATTCCACATTGCTGACACTCCCCTCAATGTCACCATTCATCTTGCACGCAAGTCAATTGCTTCTTTATATCGTACCAATCGGCTTAATATGACACTAAATCGCAATCATGGTTACGGAAGAAAAGTCCGACGTACACATAGTTGCCAAAGTTGATCGTCGCGTGCTCGATCTCACACAAAGCCACATTGCTTCCGACTTACCCCGGTCCCAGTCCGACTTCCTGTTAGTCTACACCACGAAGCCTATCGAAGAGATCTTCAAGTTCGGCCTTCGAGGAAGCGACATCCAAGATATTCGTCCCGAACCCGACAAAGTGGACCCTGCCTTACCAGAGGATTGGGGTTTCACCTCCACAACCTCAGACGGAATCTGCAAATATTGCCAACTGGTCTTACACCCAAATGCACCCCCTCTCCTACAGCATCATCCGAACTCACAGCAACTGGTTAATTGGAGCGATACTTGCATCTGCTGCAAATGGCTAAATATGAGCATTAAAAGTGGCTCTCCCAATCTTGTCGCCCGATATGACGAGGAAGATCTGGCTTTGCGGGATGAGAATAGTACTTCTTGTCCTCTTACTATCGAGCTGATTCAACATGAGAGGTTCACTCGAGCATTTTGCTGGGTTGGGGACAGGGACGTTTATCGAAATTGTGGTGCAGCACTGACGATCACGACACCGGCTCGACTTGGTAAGAATATTTTCAACTTGGAGGAAAACAACTAATGGTGACAGGCGATCTCGCTTCCCGCCGCTTCTGGATTCATCCTGATGAGTTCGATGAGTCGAATCCTCGACAAAGGCAGGATTTGATCAAAAACTGGATGAGCGAGTGTGACGACCATGAAATTTGTAAAGCGTCTTTACCAAATACCCGAACCGCAACCCTTCCGACTCGAGTGCTCGACTTGACAGGCAGTTCAGATCTACCCATGTCGGGAGATGACATTGTCGTCAAGTTACGAGAAACCAATAAGGATGAGGTCGGCACCTACACTGCACTGAGCTATTGCTGGGGAAGCAATAGTGGACAGAATTTCATGACGACTAATGCGACACTGGACGAGTACAAAGCTAGAATTCCCTTCTTCTCTCTGCCACTTACTCATCGCGAAGCCATCCTTACCACACTACATCTTGGCATTCGATATGTCTGGATCGACTCACTCTGCATCATTCAAGACTCCCATGAAGATTGGCAAACTGAATCTAAGAAAATGGGCTCAGTTTACTTAAACGCCCACCTTACTCTCGCAGCCACATCATCATCCTCACCTGACGAAGGCCTCCATACGCCTTTCACAGGGGCCAGGACGGTAGATATACACGGAGAACCGACCTACATTCGTTTCGAGTCTCATCTAACTATTGATGCATCATCTGAGCCTCTCAACACCCGCGGGTGGACATTACAAGAAGCCGTTCTCTCATCACGACTCGTCTGTTTCGGTAAAGAGCAATGGCTTTGGAAATGCCCCAGTCGGTACGCGACCGAGGACGGTTTAATTGATGGTCCTCGATATATCGATAATGGACTCCCTCAGTGGCCTGCTTTGACGCACGAGGGACCGGGGGAGGATGGTAAGAATTATCTGAGGCACTGGTATCATTTGATCACCAACTACTCGAAGCGCGAATTGACGTATGAGACGGATAGGCAGAACGCGATTGCTGGTCTGGTGGATATGTTCCAAAAACAAACTGGGTATACGTACCTGGCTGGTCTATGGCAAGAGGATTTGGCAGCTGGACTGACTTGGGAGGCTACCAAAAAAGGCGTTATTCGACAAAACTCAGATGCGCCATCTTGGTCTTGGCTATCAGTCAAAGGGCCCATCAAAGGATTGGATTACAAAACCCCTATAACTCCATTGATCGAACTGGTTGACGTTAACCGAGCCTCGAACATCAGCTTGATGGTCAAGGGCAAAGTTCTTCGCGCGGCTCTGGGTCAGCGTTCCGTCACCCAAGAAACTCGACATTACATCGTTGCGGAGCCAGATAGCAGCGACGTTCTAGGCGAGGCATTTCTGGACACTCGCCTTCCTGATGATCTTGAGATGATGGATATCACTTGTCTTTTTGTCCTTCAGATGGACGGTGACAGAGAACATTTCGTTCTCATCTTAGCTAGCGAGGAGAAGAAATACCAAAGACTGGGCATTGGTGTTGTTTGGGAAAAAAGCAAATCCTACGAGGATCCAGAAATAGGCTCTGAGGTGTTGCAAAGAGCCCTTGAAGAAACTGTTACGCTAGTATAGTGGGTGGAGCAGAAGCAAAAAGATTGTATAATAGTGGGTTCTAACCACCGAAGTTGGACGAACAGGGAATCGAACCCTGGACCACTCCCAAATTTGATCTCGGAGAGAACATGCTAAGGGAGTATTATACCACTAAACCATTCGCCCGAATGATTGTTGAAGAAAGTCGTCGCAATTAGTGGCTGTGTACGGTCTGTGAAAACGGAGACACCAAAAGGTTAAGCAAGGGGCCGATCGACCCACTGCCTTATTTTTTTATTGCAAGGGTTACCCTGAACTCACTGCATAGTTTCTAGATTATTAAACCTACAATTACATTAATTATATAAAGCATAGCTTATTATAAATGTATTTATATGTAATATAGTGTTAATTTAATTGCATTTTCTAATTTCTTTAATATCCTATTATTAGTAATAGCTTAAGCAAAAGTATTCTTTTTCCTTTTCCTAACAAATTCTATTTGCTCCACCCTGACTTTCATACCTAGAGCAAGAACGAGAAGATATTTGCAGTGCTTTATAATTATCATAAACCGTAGTATGTGATAGCAGAAATACTCTCAGTCTGATTTCTTGCTGAAGAATTTGATTCAATGAAAGACTCACTAGGTACTACTCGGGGTTTGCTTACAACACATCTGGTGATAAAGATACCTACAAAGCGTGTATAATAGAACAACACTTTTGATCAAACGAACTATCAACTGACTAGGTATGAACGTAAAACGGTTTATATTGTGTGTAAAGAGTTCGAAGTTTCCAAGAGAGTGTGGATTTGTTGGGAAATATTTATCTTCAACACGGTCAATCTAGGCACCAAAGTGAATGTAAGGGATCCAAAACGTGTTGACTCTCGGTCCCGGCCTTGCTTCTTCGTCTTCTCCGACGAGCACAATGTTCCTTTTACCTCCCTCCCGAAAACTCTTATCGCGCAATTTCCGGACCGCCCGATGTAGACCGTGACTGACAGCTTCGTCCGTCATGCCCTCGTCACATAAGGTCTGGTACAGCACGGTGGCCACATCAACACAATGCGGGTCTGATACTTCCCACAGGGTCCCCACAACATGGCGAAATCCAGCTAGTTGGAAAGCACTGACGAGGTGGATAGCTTCGTCGGCAAGACCCTTTCCTTGATTACTCCCAGTGGAACAAGCTGACAAATACGCGAGGAAGGCTGGGCTTTCTTGAAGCCAGCTCTCACGAAGATCGTTGACTGTGAGGGGATTTACCTCCCAGTCATCCAAGAGATCACGGCTTTGAGAAGGATCTGGTCTAGACTCTCCGTGTCCCGCGAAATGCAGGATTTTGCAAGTCTTGAGATGTTTCAAGATGTCGGCCTTGCGTCTCGGAGGCGTCACTGCATTCAAGTGAAGCTGTGGACATAGTGCCTTAACCTTTTTGATCTCTGTTGTCGCGTTCGGAAGCGTCATCTGCCCTTTAGTATGTTCCATCGCCACAAGAATGGCATCGTCCTGTTGTCCATGCTCGTTTACCAATCCCGCCCGTCGTCGGCGTCCATGTTGCAATGCCTTGATAGATGAGGCATATGACGAAACAACCCGATCAAGAACTGTTTCCTTTGACCCTGGCGTGTAAATTCCCGCTGCATGCAGAGGTAACTGACTGAGAGGACCTGTAGGAACCCACCAGACATGCGGCCACTTTCCGTCGTCTGAAGGCTCTTTGAAACCGAGTGCGTCAAGACAAGGCTTGCAGACAGTCGTCCAGAGCCATGCAAGAAGTTGCCAAGGATCGTGTTTCAAGCCGCCGATGTTCGCGGTGTACTTCACAACGTCATCAAAATTCAAGCCAGGAAGTTGCAATAGCCGGACTGTGTCCCTCTGCACAAGAAGCGCATCGCAGCGATACGTACTAACGTTGACCACCACAATAGGGCCTGACCTCGCTGCTTCAATGAGATTCTCGGCGGGTGGCGGGTGGAGAAAGTCATGGAATTCGTCTTGGGCTCGGATCTGTTCAATCACTTCGTCAAATTCACGACTAGCCTGGTGCCGTCGGTTGACCGTTGATAGCTCGGTCATAGAAATACTATTCTGTGAGGGAGAGTCTCGGTGGACAGCTGATAGTTTAGAGATTGAACCGCTATTTCCTGCTGGAACGTCTAGTTCATCTCGAAGTGCCTCAAATCTCTCGGCCAGCGATGGGTGTTTTAATTTTAGATCCGAAAGGTCGCCCCGACTATCAATCAAGAGACCAGCGATTACTCCACGGCCTGGTTCGAGGATGGATAATACCTCTGATGCGGGTCTACCAGCATTGAAAGCAATTGCAACCGTTTCTGTTGCTAGGTAGGCCATGGGACTGAGCATGTCCTGCATATCAGATTGGTTCAGAGACCGTTGACTGAGTTTGGGTAATAGGAGGAGGGCCTCCCGCAACAGTTCGTATGCATTGCCCCACTCTCCTCTTGATACATAGATGTCGGCAGCAGCCTTGGCTGGATGGATTCGATCAGATGTTGGAGACGACGTACAATGCGAAGCTCTCACATACGCAGAGAGCCTGGCGTCCTGGTCTGCTGTCGCATGGCTTCGCGCATATCGGCGATATAGTATGTCTCCAAGGGTCCTGAGATACGAGGCGAGGTATATGTCGTTGTCGTGTGTTGCATCCACGGCTTGCTGAGCCGCTTCGATCGCGCTCGTTAGGTCATCCGTTGACCCTGTTCGTTCGTACCGGTCATGTAGATTGATTGCCAAATTTATACAATAGATGGAAATTTGATCACCACCTGAACATTCAATGGCCTTTTGGTCCGCTTCAATGGCGCGAATCAGATCGTCCATCGATCCCGTCTGTTTGTACTGCTGTCTCAGCGCATTACCAAGATTAGTCAAACACGTAGAGAGGCCTGCAGCACCAGACTTCTTAACGGCTTGCTCTGACACTTCGACTGCTCTTGTTATGTCATCAATTGCCCCTGTACGTATATGCCGTCTAAATAAAAAGATGCCGAGGTTGCTCAAAGTCCCTGCAAGGAGTATGTCACCAGGACGTGTTACTTCGACGGCTTTCTCACAGGCTTCGAATGCTCTATTAAAATCATCCGCCGACCCAATCCGGTTATGCCATTGCCACAAGTAGTTTGCAAGATTATTGAAATATATAGCGAGGTTCGGGTGACCATTGGGTGTGATCTGTACTGCTTTCCGCATCGCTTCGATTGCGCCTGTCAGGTCGTCTAGGGATCCTGTCTGGTCGAATCGTTTACTCAACGCTAGAGTAAGATTACTCAAGCAGCTGGCCAGGTTTCGATGGTCATCGCCAGTGGCGTCGACGGCTTTTCGACCAACCTCAACCGCTCTTGTCAGGCTACGTTGATCTGACTTGCGGCTAAGAAGCTTCCCAAGATTGCTATGCACAGCTGTAACGTTTGGGTGGTCCTCTGGAAGCAACGTGATAGCTCCTTCCATCAGTTCAATTGCTGTATCCAGGTCATCTGTTGAATGCTTCTGTAGAAACCGACCGTCTAAGCAGAGTCCGAGGTTGTTGAAATGTCTTGCAAGGGTTATATCATCGGCCTCGGGTGTGTTCTCGATGGCACCTTGGACCACTTCGATGGCCCTTTCCAGGTCGTCCATAGAACCTGTAGCCTCGAAACGAACACGAAGCCACATACCAAGATTGTTCAAGTATCTAGCAAGTCTTGGGTGTGTTGAAGGTACCGTCTTGACGACCCTGTCAAACACTGAAATAGCACTTGTTAGGTCATCGACTCGCCCTGTATCGTTGTACCTGGTCCCTAGACAACTTCCAAGACCGTCCGAAATTACAGAAAACAATGAGTGGCTATCAGAGACGGCTTTGAAGGCTTTCTGATACATTTCGATCGCTCTTGTCAGATCCTCAGGTATCCTTCTGTGCTCATATCGGTTGCGAAGATCTACTGCAAGGTTATTGCGGTATTGAATAAGTTCTGGGCCATCCTTTGGTGTCATTTTAATAGCCTGTTCAGTCGATTCAATTGCATTTGTTAAGTCGTCCATTGATTGTGTGAGTTCATGACGCTTGCTAAGCCAGACCCCAAGGTTACTGAACAGGGCAGAAAGCATCGGATGATTATCTGGCATTTCTTCGATGGCTTTCTGGGTTAATTCGATAGCTCCCGTCAGGCTTGGGGACGACCTTGTTTGATTATAGTGCTGACCGAGGCCGATTGCCCATTCGTTCAATTTCGCTCCGATCTTAGGGTCGCCATTAGGTATCTGATCAAAGACAGCTTGTGTCTCCTCCATCTGCCGAGTCAGCAATCTCATCGACTCTTCATCTTCCTCTATCGCGTCGTCTGTTTGAGAGGCAGCCTTTTCGGAGGCCGGACAGGTTTCCGGTGACAGTACTGTATTGGTATCGTCGTACATTTCGATCGTAACTTTGTGTACCACGTTGACCCAACCCAAATCTCCTGCGAGAGGAAACACCCCGACCTCTACGCGAGACCCACTCGAGATCGACTCTAGCCATCCTTGTGCTTCATTTACGTCACACTGCTCTCCTTCATATGGCGTGTTGAGTTTCCACTCGAGGGTGTGACACTTCTGCTCATCGGACGCAAGACTGTTCCTGTAAATCTCACATAGATGCTGCTCATTTAGGTGGTGAAGGGGATCCGAGTTTTCCGGAATGATGCCGAGAGCAAACGATGTATCTGACTCCGCGTCAGGCTGATAGGTCGCGTACTGAGCATCGCTCGATCCTAGTATTTGTCAGCGGTGACCTTTCATGTAACAGAGGTAAAAGATCGGACCTTGGTCGTGGGACCATATTTTAATGATGAGGCGACGGAGTGGATGAGGACCGATAGTAAAAGAAAGATATGCCTGTCGTGGAACCGCCTGGGTGACATGAAGTAAATCGCTCCTACTAACTGTCCTACAGGTCTCACGTCCTTCAGACAGACTTCGGGTAGAGCTTTCGGCCATTGTTAGATACCTTGCGAGACAGGACGAAGCTTTGGTCAGCGTAAACTAAAGTTGGGAACGAGGCCTCAGTAAGACCTCCGTATGTTTACAAAAGCGTGGGGAATGTAAACAGATTGCATTGATGTGCCGCCAATTGGCCTTATACCTTGCACAATAACACAGCCTGATGACGGCCTGTCTTTTTATGGGGTTCATGGAGCGGGGGCAGTGCAGCCTTGGCCGTACAACCATATTGTCAGTTTCAACCTCATTGGGAATGCTGCTGACAATGGCATAGCCGACGGAAAGTGGCGTGAGTGTACCGTGCGGGGCTTCACGAGAAGTGGTTTGACAACACATACTGCACTGCTTTCCATGAACCCGTCGGACCAATGAGTATGCTATGAATGAGACAGTGGCTGAAATTCCGGTAGGCAGACGGGCTACGGGGTCAGAAATATCAAGATTTGGGTAAAGAGAAAACTAGGTATTTGACAATCCTTTTTTCGTAAAGCTTATAACAATCATTGAGATATGGGATAGTTGTTCATAACTGGCGACCACCTAATCAGAATATCACTGCAACGGTGGTAACTGCCCTTTACCATTACGCAAAAATTCGACAATCCTTCCCAGAGCCTGCTTGTCTCCCTCCATGGTTTCTGCCAATTCCGCATCTACCCAACCCTTTGTAGCTCCGCCCCCAAAGTCAATCAACCAAGCATTGTCCTTCTCATCAATAACAATATTATTAGGCTTTCCATCGCCCCAGATAATTCCATGCTCGTGCAGACGCTCGATAGTCTCAGAAATTTGCATTATCCATTTCTGACCCTTTTCCGGGGTGATATCGACATCATCAAGTCCATGTCCAGGAATCCACTCCCGGACAAAGCCTAGAATCTGCTTCGTGTCTTTGTGGTGGATGTACCCGAGAAGCCGAGGAACCTGAATCATTTGCGGATTTGGGAAGGTATTGAGAATATCGATCATACATGGAAGCTCTCGGTTTTGATTGCTGCTGCACAGCCCAGCACCACATGCCTTGCAGAACATTTCCCGTCCCCCGGCCTGTACGACAGCGGAGAGACTGTTTGCACCGTGACAAAACAGGTCAGTTATCTTCACCTCTTCGGGAGTAAACCGAGGTAAGTCTTCGCGAAGTTTCAATCCTTCTTCAAAACCTTCGTCCACAGTAGGTTCAGCGCTGTACCCTTCACCCGCATCGATGGGTACAAGAGAGGCATTTTGACCAGGAGCATCTAGTCGAAAATAAAGGACATCGGGAAACAGGAGTGGATGAAGTGAGCCGTCGTCTTGGAGAGCGGACTTTGGGCCTCCGAATAGTGGCCTTCCAACGTCAAGGATAACACCCAGTGCCTCCTCCGCCAGCCCCTCCTGGCCCCTTGTCATAGACTGATTTATTGAATCGATAAGATGGTCCTGCAGAGGACGCTCTCCCGGGCCAAGGTGTTTGGTATCCGCCGTTGACGAGCCATTGCTGGGGAAGATAGATACATAGATATGCTTGTCGTTAAATTTGAACCGCATTTCCGCACCGTCCACATGACCACCGCGAAGTTCGAAGACTGCGATGTCGTCCAGGCATTCTGGTTCCGATTGAATGCTCATTTCGAGTTTAGGTCAAAATGGGAACCGGGTTTGAGCTGGGATTATTAACGTGTTGATCTGGCTGAATGAATGATACGGCTTGAGCGTTTGGTCACTAAACACAATTAAATAGATAACAGATGTTGCACAGCTAGGCAGCAAGATTGCATGCCTAACAAAGGCGGTCTGTGTCACGTGTCTTAACATTATTGTACAACCAACAAGGTCGCGTATTTTCATCCCCTCGTTTCACAAACTAAGATAATGTTCGACATGTCCCGACATGGTCCTACAAAAGAAAATGGCACCAACTAAGCAAGTGATTGGATCCTTCCTTGTTACAAGTAGACCACTTACTCGTTGATACACTAAATTCAACTGTATCGGTGTCTCCAGCCTTGGTGTTCCTGTGTTCGGCGCTCCTACTAGATCAAACCGCTAGTTTAGAGATTTACACTTTATTGCACCTGCATACCAGTTGGTCAGTAACAGAAAGCCACGGAATACCGACTAACGAACCTAGTCCGGGTACCTGCCTACGCCACAATCCCACAAGTAGCTTCTCGCCGCTGTACTCGGACGGTCTGAAAAGGCGTGGCGTAGGGCTGAATGTCTAGACGTGCCTGAGGCGTTATGAATTCCATAAAGGTAATTCTTCTACCTTCCAGACCGTTGAGAGTGCCGCTATTTGGACCGGAAATCGCGCAATCCGAAAAGTCCGGAAGCAGCGAAAATCAAGGCAAACCCTATCATAGCGGTAAAAATGCAGGGACTCTACTTATGTATAATCCACTTACCCATCGTCAAACACATATTCCAGCAATAAGCTCACCACATCAGAGCTCTAAATCCCGCAACCATGAAGCATATTTTCATTATCCAGTTCCTCTCATATGTGCTTCTGGCACATGCAGCGCAAGCTACCCTATCGGAAGCCTGTTCGGGCTTGAAGAATTTATCTTCTTGCAAGTTCAAGTTTTCAGTTCCTACTGGCTTTACCGTAAAGACTAAGGAAGTATCAGAGAAAAAGGTATGTAGCTCTTAACCAAAGACAGAAGAGTATCTACCGATCTTAATACTATCGTTAGTTGAATAAATGCAAGACCAAGAAAAAGGAAACAAAGCCATGCCCAACTAAAAAAGAGCCTTCCAAAACGTGCGACACCATGACCTGTGTTTCCGGTCAGTATAGGTCTCGTTCACTCCGTCTAAGGATGTCATCTAATTGAAAATAGGGTATGATATCATAAAGAAACGCGTACCTACCGGACTTAAGGTCACGACTAAGCAGGTGGACCTCTGCGAAACTGTACGCAAGGTCCTGGGCCAACCTCAAGGCGATGCCTTTATCAAGTCTTCTGATGCTATTTGCAAATGCTTTCCTCGCCTTGAACAGCTTAACGCGACTGCACAATTCAAGTCACTTTCTCAGGGCATCATGTCAACGTCCAACGGTAAAGTTGCTGATGAGATTCTCAGTTTAAAAACAGTATGTTCATTCTTGCGATGGTCCCCACTCCCGCTAATCTTCAATGTCAGTGTTTGGAGAACGGAGGAATCGATCTTCAGGACAACTGGAATGAAGTCAAGGGTTCGATCCAATCAGGACCTGATTTTTCAACCAGCCAGGTATTCGATGTACGAAGACCCCCCAACGACTGTGCTTTTCTACTCTAACAATCCTATTAGATGGATGAATCCACGTATCCCAAGCTCATTGCGGGCATCATGTCGTGTCAACAAGGCGCCTGCAACTCGACACTGATAACGGAATCAATTAAATATGTGTTACGTGCAAGTCGCGAAGCCGACGGCAGTCTCACGGGAACCCTGTACAGATGGCAAGCTATGTTATTCTCTATCAAATCTGACTCAACTGGGCTCAATCAACTCCTGTCGAAGTTCATGTCCTACGTGGAATCTGCACAAGTGCAATTCGACGAGATCAATGATATGTGCACGGAGCTTGATAGCTGCAAAGGGCCTTATGTCTCAGAATTTCTGCAAAAAGGTAACTGTCATATAACATATAAGACTCTCAAATTTCTAACTCTTTTTTAGTGGAAAGTAACATCGCTGCAACGAACTATCTTGCAACACTCCAATTTCCCGCTCGTCTCGCTAGCGCCCTTGAAAACATCTTGAAACGAGTACAGGAGGCTTTGGACCTGCCTAGGTATCTCGAAGACGACGCCGCCGTGGCATTGTTCAAAAGCAATAAGATTAAAACGACCAAAGACCTTTTCCAACTTCTTCCCAAGATCAAGACCTTACAACCTATATCAAAGGATATCAGAACTCAATTGGTTCCAATTAAAGAGTTCTTGCCAAACAATCAAACGTTCGCTATCTCGACATATACGGAGCAACAGCAGTTGCTCTCGATACCGTTTCAAGACATCGAGCAAGAACTTGGAGACAACCACGACCTGATCGACAAGCTATCCACGATGCGAGAGTTGATTTCGAATAATAACGATCAATTTTATTTCGGCCGCCTCATCCGCCACCTTGGCAGTCTAATGGGACAATTCAACGGCCTCTCTGAAACGGTCGGGAAATTTACTATTGAGACAAAGGTTGTCAATTACAAAGCGTGGAGCAGGCTTCCAGCCATGGCTATGCCGTGTTCGAGACAAAAGACCAAGACGTACAACGATTCTGGATTCAAGGAGATATTTTCATATCCTGAGTATTTCAAGTGTATGGTAAATGAGGCGATCGCATCTTTCCCCGATCGTCAAATGGGATTTGTACGCATTACTTAGTGTATGAGCTGTAAATCAACCGACCATCTTGTTCTGCCTATGCTATAGCGAAACTTTGCTCATCAAGCATTTACCTGGCTACATGACATCAGTCTTCAGATTGGTGGGGAAGAGACGAGTGGACCGTCCAGCGCCATAGATTTGAACAAAGGGACATTCCTAGACAAAGTGAAAATAAGCTAATGAACACAAAGCTAGTCCCAACTGGATATGGTTACTGCCAAGACCTCATGGCGCTAAAGTATGATCCTGCTGGACAACGGACTTTTGGAAATGGCCGAAAGTCCAAAACACTACAATTGATCCGACGGACTATTTACAACTCTCCTGTAGCTTACATCCCAAGAAAGTTCGTTCTATATAAGTCACCCAAGTGCCTTGAAACTGCGACAAGGGAAATAGCAAATCAAACACATTATTCACAGACTCAAAAACCCTCTTTCACTCCAGAACATAAACTAAAGAACTTCCCTTGAATTCCAACAAACAACATGTCGACTACCGACAGCAAAATCTTTAAATTCTACACCTTCTTCTTCATGTGGATCGATCCTATTATTGCACTTGGAGGAGCATATCTGAATTTCATTGATCCAAATGGCGCAGTAACCTCAATGGCCCCCAACTCAAAATACGACCCTAGTCAAGTCTTTCTGTTCCATCAAAGCGGCGGTCTTGCATTGGCTGTTGCTTACCTGTCCGCCGCCATCCCCCGATATTCGAAAGATATCACGGTTTGGAGAATCTTGCAGTTTTCACTGTTACTATCTGACCTGGCAGGCATTAGCGGAGTAGGCTTTGCCATGGCTCGTCAAGGCAGACTAGGAGGAACTTGGACTTCGGATGATTGGGGGTGTGGTGGCACGTATGTCTTCTTGACTTTAGTGAGACTGCACTTTTTGGTTTTGAGCCAAGGAATTACTGTCAGCGGCGACAACCAAGCTGTCAAAAAGCAAAGTTAGAGGTATCGACGGCCTATAATTAGAGCGAGGCTTTGTATTGTGGCTGATGCATTGGGGGCAGAAATAGTGACGATCAGGCAGACTCGGTATAATTATCGCTCAGTAGCCAATAGGAAGAGATAGCTGGTTAAAAAATTGTTAATGCATCATTGCTTCTAGGTGCATCACTCGCTTAGTCAGGAATAGTCCACCTTTAATTGGGCAAGCTCACGGTGCATCAATCCGCTGTGCACTGTGATGCTTACCCTGTTGCCTGGAAGGATTCTAATCGATGATAATCACTGCCTAAAAGATGTCGGTCGATTGATTTGCCTTCTGTTTGAGATAGCAAGCGGATTTAGTGCAAGATGACACGCAGGACATAGGCATTGCTCTTTCGAGATCATGTAGATCATTCAGGCAGTGCATCTCAATGCCTTCGAGACTCTGCGTATATATAATTCATTTTCCCCACCATCGCTGATAGTGATCGATTCATCTCGACACAGCACAATATAATTTATACGTCTGAATACACAATCGGGAACAGAACAAGACAACATGGCCATCAACTCAGCGGCAGTCTTCCATCCCACCAGGGACTTCCTCATCTTCTCAGCAGCCGTCGGTCTCCCCCTCACCTTTGTTCGGTTCTGCATCATGGGCCGACCCACCGCCTTCTTCACATTCATCCTTCTTATGTTCTCCGCCATCTTCGGCTTCACCATAAAACGCCTCCACCGCCAAGGCGCACATCTCAAAGCAACCTTCGCCACGCCTATCACTGACCCATTATATTGTCTTATCGCCGACATATTGATGGGCGCCCTCTCGCTCTTAACGCTCATCTTTACATGGACACACAATAGGTGGCAGGATACTGGGGAGACGTTCCTGGTTGCTTACTCTTCCACTCCATTGATATTCAATATGTTTCTTCATTTCTTCCTAGCACTCCTTGTGCTGTTCAGGACAAATGGGATGAAAGAAATTGTGAAGGAGCTCGTGGGGGAATTTGTGTCAAGCCCACCTCAGCCTTGCCCGCATTGTCAAGGTCAAGGGGAATCACACAGTGATCATGATGAGGAGCAGGCGCTGTTGACCCCTCCTGCTGGTGGTCATGAACATGTGCATGAGGGCGGGGCTGGTCCTTCAACAGTCTGGAGCCGATAAACACAGCTTCAGCTACAGACTAGGGAGTACTCTTTTGACGATGGCTATGTCGTCTTCGAGATATACAAGGACTCGGGTTCTATGGCGGTGTTGATATATTCTGTCCCTACTCGAACTCAAAGGCCGTTCATTTCACGCTTCCTTTATTGGTCCTCTTGTTTACAATCGCCTCTCATGAGTCACCTTGATGATGACACAATTAGCAACAAATTCATATATTCTGACTACCATAAGCTCATTATCAATGAGACGATTGTGGCATTTCAATCAGCCATGCCTTGAGTCGATGTGACTGAATTATATACTACAGTGTAAGGTGTCGGTATGTAATTGACAGCATACTAGCCCTACTCCAATTAAGAAAACGCATAACTACAGAATTTCCCAATTATGATTTGCATGCCATGGAAGCTTACGACAGAGGGTTGAGCTTGGCAGTAATGATCAGTTTGTGCCATCGCAGAAGTTGGTTCGTTAAATCTTTATCTAGATACCTGACATAGACCGCGGTGTCAGATGGAATTAGACCGTTGGGTCGACGTTTTCAACAGCCACCCATGGAGACGCCCCCCGACAGTAGAGCGTACATCCCCCTCAATTGGCTCGTCATCATAGGAATCCAAGTTATCAATCCACTCGTGTTCACGTATCGCTCTTTCCGCAACGGGAAATCCATCCTGTCCACGTAGCCAGGTAAAGATATTTCTGGTAACCATCTCCGAATTATCATCGTCTGAGTCATAGTCATCGTAATCGACCTCAACTTCTGAGCTCCGGCTCAAAGATGGTCCGGCCTTTTGTCTCATCGCAACAAGAGGGACTTTTGGTCGTTGCATGACTTGTTTACCGTCGTTGCAGTGCCAGGTCAGACCCACATAGCTGAGCTTATGATCCTGCTCACAAAGCGAGTGTTCGTGGACCTCAAGGTTCGTGTCCTCTAAGCTGGTAGAGCCGAATGGTTGGAAAGGAAATAATGGCGGGGTGGTATAATCCATGCCCTGACAAAGGTATAGTAGACGACATTCATCAGCCCTTGAGATTGATGTTGCTCCTGGCATTAGTTGAGGTACTTGCTCTTGGATAAAGGACATCAAAGTGCCCGTCCAAGCAGCTGCTCCAAGATCGACTTTCCACCAACCGGCGCGGCCCTCACGAAACGCCTTGTCCGATGTCCCTGTTATGAACGCGCCGATCCATAAGAAACCAATCTCTGGGTCACGATTTATTAGAGTCCGCATGAGGAGATGAGGGTCTGTGATAGTGTTGAGGAATGCAAACGAGCCACGCAACCACATCCCACATATGTTGCTTTCAACACCGGGTTCGAAACAGACGCTGGTTAGAAGAGCCTTCGTTGCTCGAGCGTTACAACTGAGGGCCAAGAGCTTGTCCAGCTGGAGTTGGTCTATCATCGCGAAGCTGGAAGGTGCGGGAGACTTAGCCTTTAGTCTGTGCTCATCCCAATCTATATTGGGGATTGGCAGCCCGATTGATCGGCCATCATATTTGACAGTCGGGATCAATAAAGCTGCTGCTAGTGCTGCTAGGTTTAGGTCCTCGCTGATGCCATGGTTGATACAATAGTCGGCCAAATAGCCCCATGCTGCAGTTGCTGAATTCGGCACAGTGTCTGATGCTGACGTTGTTGTCTTGATCTGGGCCGAGACCTGCAACGAGCGCTCCGATGTAAGCGTTCTAGACCATGGTGAATGAAGAAGGTAGCCCTTGTTATTGCGGATCGTTGCATCCCAGCCGCCGTGGACCGATAAAATCGCAGTCCACCAGCGAGTGGCCTCTTCAGAGGCTGCACCAATGTGAATTGTAGGGACCTCCTGATTGTCTGCCGACGGGTTCCGGACATGTAAGCCTCCGTCAGACTGTTGCGTGTCTCGCAGAGATATACGTGCGCCGGGCATCAATTCGACCCATCTCGCCGAAAGGATATATGCCCAAGCTTGGAGCAGGACAGGAACATGAACACTTTCTCCACCAAAGATATCTGGCAGAGTTGCCGTGGAACATCGTGTGTCCGGTGTCAGGATGACTTTGGTTGGCTTATCCCATGCAATGTTGAAAACAGCTTCCTCTGTGAATGGCGGCAAATGCCCTGGGTCTTGAGCGGAGAGCCAGGTAATAATCGCTTTGACCAAGGCAGTGTTTCTGAAAGTTTCATTGACAGCGACGTTGTTCGGAAAATGGGGCAGGTTGGGGAAAGCGGTTGGTAAGCGTCGCAGACAGTCTCCCCACAAATGCGATTCTTCCAAAGCGCTTTCAAATAACCTATACCACGTTTGGTAACCCCGAGCATACATGCTCCGAGCGGCTTGCTCGCTGGGACAGACTGCGTCTTGCATTAAAGAATGGAATCAGGGAGGTTTCATGAAGGTAGATGTGGTTTCGTTACAAAAAGAAGGTAAAGGGATGCAACGAAGATCAACAATGAAGGATAATAAACACACATATCGCCGGGGATCTACCGAAACCAGTCACCCGTTAGACATCCTAAGTACATGTACAACTGTATTTATAAAGCTACTAGAAATGTTCCAGAAATTTGCTGTAACCTTTCCTCCAGTCGTTAGGCTTGCGAATCTGTCCTAGCCATATATCCTCTGCAATTCTCTCCGAAAGAGTTTGGGGTCTACAGGACCCAGACCCATAGGCATCGCTTTCACTAAATGGTGGGCGGATCTTAGGCTTTTTCAATGGCTCAGTTGGCCACTGAGCCACTGAGCCCGCAAATAAGTCCCCCTCGACATTACTCTGCGCCTGTTCTGGCAATTCTTGGACTAGACGATCCAGCCTGTCTTGGTTACACTGGCCATGTCTTTGTGCTTCTTCTACGACACGATCAAGTCTCTGTCCAGTGACGAGGCCCCCGGCCTGTATCTCTTGCATAGCGACAGTCAGTGTCTCCTGCGAGAGCATAAGTCTGTGCCGCTCTAGGCTTTTCAGCATAGGGTGAAATTCAGACTTAGAGGTCTTCCCGGTGCGATATATCAGGGCCCTACAGCCTATGACTTCAATAATAAGTAACCTCCACGTGTCAGGGTTGAGACTTACCTGATCGAGGTACTATCGTCATAGCAAGTCTGTAAATCTCGAAAATATCACAGTAACAGTCTACAAGGTGCTGATTAAGAGAAGGATACTTTCTATGCATCTGATCATAGCGAGCAAGAATAGTCAATGCATCTAGGACTTGCTTGTAGACATCGGCTACCCAGTCAAGACTGTTATCCCAGGTACTTGCTGTCTAGTTTAACGAATCAGCGGAGAGCGTCTAATGATCCTCTGACCCTTACATGAAGGAGCAACTTCAGAGGATGCTATGCTCTACGGTCAGCACGCAGAGTATCATAGAATTTGGCATTTACGAACCCAGATGATTGCCAGACTGTTGTCTAGAAAGGTTGCATATTGGGACATTTCTTTGACATGTTTGAATACACGCATATCCCTCAGCCGTCGCTGGCTCCCAAGGGGGTTCGGGGAATTCCAAACGGGGTCGGAGGCTACAGGTTTCTGACTCTGGCCTCCAGACGACAACGTCTGGAATAGTGATGGATTCGTGTGTGCCATTTTCGATAGATAGAGTCTGGTAGCATTCGTTTGCATAAAGTAAAAGTGAGAAGAAGTAGTCTGTTAGCAAAGGTTTCTGTCTGGGATAAACCGTATTTAAACCGCCTCACAAATTGCCTAGTCGGCTACACATTTGCATAGCCACCACCATGGGTGGCCCCGATCTTACCAATCAAATAATACACCCTTCATTGGTTATCAGGGTCGGTGAGGCGGACAAGGCACATCCTATCATGGATTACCGGGGATCTACCGATACCTGTCACTGATTTGGTACATAGGCGCATTCTTAGTCATTAACGTGAGTGTAACATTGGACTTCTGATAGAATAAAATTCCAGGCTGGTAGAAAGAGGTCTAAGACCTAAGTATCCTTGAGCTAATGGCCTCATTTGCCTGATTCCCAATTGTCAATAGCCTTGTAAGTCTTGTGAGTGATATGAACATCGCGCTTTGCAACTCGAGATCGCTTGGTGAGTGTCTTGTTATCGTCGTGGATCATGATGCAGTCATCAACGTCCTTGGTCGAGCAAAGAGGAGTCAACGTCTTGGTCCCCATGTTGCAGAACTGTCCGTCTGTGCCGATAAAGTCAGGACCCCAGGATGTTTCAGAGGAACATAAATCCTCTGCCTTGTGCTGTTTCAGGTTGGAGACGACGAGCTTGTGTTCCATCCAGGGTCGACGAGGGCGGTTGGCGCGTTTTCCTGGAGCACCTGCAAACTGTTAACTATCGTTTTAGTTTTTAGAGAATAATGTGACCGTACCAGAGATGGGAGCATCGTCTTCTCCCCACAGAGTATAATCACAAGCACCCTTGTTGTCCACAGTATTGTTGACCTTTTCACCATACGCGGCGGTATAGAACTTCATAGAAGCACTCTTGGTACCCTCTTTGAGACTTGAATCAAGCCAAGTGCACCTCGGAAAATACTCCTCCTTCTCATCTTCGTCCAAGTATCCGGCCATCTCTTTGTTAGCGTACCAAGCCTGACCACACTCATATCCAATATCACCAGTCCAGACACCACCGGCAATATTGTCATATTGGCTTACACCGATCCAGGCAACACAGACGGCGTCCTTAGCAACTGAGATACCGATATACTCGGCGCGAGCGGCATTAGAGAAAGATTCGATCACGGCGTCGACTACACCTCCCTGCTCCATTGAGCCGCCGTCACCTTTGCCGAGATAGCTGTTATCGACGTCCCACGCATAGGCAGCTGAGACTTCACCACCCTGAGCATCTTTGTTAGTACATTGGTGCCAGAGGCTATGTGATACTGACGGAGCCTTCATCGTCGGTGCCGCCGCTTCCGGCCTTGATTCTGATAGCAACACCTTCAGTTGGTTTCTCAGGGATTTGGCCTTGAATGAACCCGATAATCCCGAGAACGCCGCTTACAATTCCAATGGCGTCGATCATCTTCAGGTTTCAGGCCTTGGAGTTGCGGTAAATCAGCAGTGTTGAGAGATAACTAAGTGGCGATGGGCTGGACTGCACGTGTTCGCGACCTTGTATCGCGACGGACTGTCCTTATTATACTTCCTCCACCATCGTCGGAGTGTTACATAATTGTCAAAGATCGCCATCGCGATTCCTGGGCCCATTGACGCACGGATCATCTTTGGCAAGTGACCACTGACAATCAGCCTCGCAACTATAATAAGCCTGATCATCAGAGACAAGGGAGCCTAATTTATGATCGGTTATGCAGAGTTACAAATGCCAAGAGTGGTTCTTGTTGTTATTACTTGTTTTTTGAGTTGATTTGCCTGGGAGAGGAAGAGGGAACCAACATACTTTTGCTGGAAATGGATGCCCGTTATGCTGTTGGTCGAGCCCAGAGCATAAGTTACAGGGTTATAGATCCCGGTGACAGTCCGGGCCATTGACCAGTGGAAAATGTCCGAACCGTATAATCACTCCGCAGGTTGAGGCTCGCTTATTCCACTATTCCCTGCTTCTCCACAACATAAACATTGTGAGCAAGTCACTCACATCGTGACCTATTCACCGTGTTACATTCTAATGGAATTTGGAACTAGCTTTACTATTCTCACGAACTGAAATAAACAAGCTGTTGCATGAATATTCCAAACACATGTTGGTTGACCAAGTCCTGGTATCTGTAGCAGGGGTTTCTTTATTGGCCACTGCCAGATTTGTTGGTTTAAGATTGAGGGCCGTGCAAGTGGATGAATCTCCAGTATGCCGAACCTTAAACTTGTGCAGTAACATCAGGAATAATTATTGAATGAAAAGCTGCACCTGTCTTTTGAGTTGGCCAGCTTTGCCTTCCGATCCCATCAGAATATGATTAGTTTTATTCCCCGCGGGACCTGACCATGACTCGTTTTCACCTGTGAGCTGGCCAACTGTCACTACGACAGGGATTATCATGTCGATCCACCGCTGAATCTGGGGCTGAGGTTGTATCCGCAACGCCGATCCTGTTGGCTCTGTCTAAGCTTTACCTTGGCGCATGTCAGTGAGTCCAAGCCGTGTCGAATTGCAATACCGTGTTGGTTGTCCTGTTGGTTGTACCCTGTCAGTGTAGATAATGACGTATGAAGAATTTGGTAGAGAAACTTGAATGAGGAGAAGTCCACTCCCTTAAAGTTGTTTTGGGTAGGAGATCAACCCCAATCCTTCACAACAGCGCGCTTCTCGACCACACTTTGAACACCTACCAATTTCACGATATGTTGCTACAACTACTACTCATCTCAGTCTTGTTGTCTCTTGTCTCGGCAAGTAAGATCGGATCGTAAGCATTATTTGACTCACTTGCTGCGCTTGCTGACTTTCAACGAAGGTACGGAAACGTCACAGTTCAGTTCTTCACCGCCGACCAAGACTGCGACAAAGACACCAAAGCACCCATCCTCACAACACGCGATACCCCGACAGATCTCGTCTGCTTCAACCTCACCGACACTTTCTCCTCCGACAACGAGACATTTTCTGGCATTCAAAAAGCCTACAGACCATGGGAAGACCGAAACTCCAACGTGAGCTATTATCTCGAGCAAAATGACTTTGACTCCAGTGCGAATTACACTCAGATCCGCTATGCCCTTCCCGGAATGGAACCCGGTGAAGAAAAGGCGCAGTGGGTGCTTTGGACTTATCCCCATCTTAACTGTGAGACTGTATTGAAGGATGTTGATCCTGTTGAGTTTCCTTGGTATGAGGTCGATTGTCAGACTGAGGAGGATGGGGAGTGTCAGCAGGTTGATCATCCGATTAAGAGCTTTGCTATACTCAAAGGGGATAGGAAGGGGGATGGTTGTAAGACTTGGGCGCAGTTGGGGTCTGGGACGAAGACAACAGGTCAGCTATCACGGGTGTTATATGCGACAGTCCCGGCGGCTGTTATGTTCCTTGTTTTGTAATTGGAAGTTGAGTTGTATAAGATATTCATGAATATTAATGTGCCTTTCAACTCTTACTGGAATGCTCCGTGATTCAAAACAGTCTGGTGTATCTGATATCGTGCTTCTAGCGACGTAACGGGTGACACCGGGGGGTACTCTCGTGGAAGATATGACACGGTAGGCTTGCCATTGATTCGAGGGTCGCTCGATGCCTTCTCTACAGAAGAGAATTACGTGTTTGAAATCGATTCGCTCTTGAGGCCAGGAGGATGTGCATCAGTTGACTTCCAATTGATTGGATAAAAATAGTTTGTAATTCTGACTGCTGCTTTGAACCGCCACCGTGTCATAGTGTAATTTCCCCTCATCTTGTGTTCTTTCAACCCTAAAAGTTACAGATAAAGCCGTTGTCTGCTTTTTCCTTAATTTCCCTCCACATAATCAGGCCTAACTTCGGGCTTTCCATTCCTCACCCTTCTTCACTGTCTTACATCACTTGTCTCTCTTCGCCTTGAACCGCTCTATCCTTGGTTGCTTGCAATAGGTTTCAACAATCGCCCATCAAAAACCATGGCTGAGTTCCTGGGGATAATAGCGGGTGTCACGCAGCTGCTGGACCTCAGTGCCCGTCTTGCAGTCGCATCATCGCACCTCTATACCAACCTGAAGAACGTGCCCGCAGAAATTGAGGCCCTAAAGAAAACTACCCAGGATTTTCATGATCTGCTATGGATGATCAGTGGTGATCTCGATAACCCATTAAGTTTACACCCCAACTCCCTCCACGTTACCCACCGTATCGTCTCTATCTTCAACGATGCGATGAAGGAATCAGAAGAGCTTGCAATACATTTTGAACGTCTGTCCAACAAGAGTTCAAGCTCTACGAAGCGCCTTTGGACTTCAGTGGCAGGCTTGAAGGAAAAGACTGAGATTGCAGACAGGGGCCGTCGAATAGAAAGTTTGAAAGCTTCAATACAGATGTGGTATCAACATCAGAGCATCAGGAGATTGCAAGCTGTCGAACATCAGTTGTGAGTACTTGACTGAAATATAAGGTTACTTACTAAGAGTTTAGATCCACAATCAGACACTCACAGCTTGCAAGACAGTCGAGCGTAGGCTTGCTCATACGGCAGGTATATGAGGCCCTCCACATGATCGATCAATCAGGAATTAACTTAGCTTCCAGTCAGCCAGAGCCATAGACATGAATCAACGCTTAGCGACGAAGCTCCACTCTTATCACTATGTTGGAATGGACATGGCGGAAATAGCCGCTCAAGAACGGCGTCGACTAAATGGAAGAAACAAATCATGCACTTGTAGACCCTCTATCACAATATCGCACGTTTCTAAATGGAACCTCCAGCTCTTCCTCGAGAGGAAAATTACACATTCGACAGATTGCTCGCGACATTCAGATACCACTACATGGTCATTTGGTTTGCGGGCTCTCAGTCCGAGGGTCCAAGCCATGCTTGGACTGCAGCTCGGTTGTTGGTCGCTTTCCATGGTTGGGAAGATATCGCCTCACAACGTGGTTGACCCACTGAGGTCGCCCGCTTTTGTTGCCATGGGGGAAGCTAGAAGGGATCTGCGACGATTCTGGATTGCTAACGGCGGGGCAACTGTACATAGGAACGCGGGGACGAAAGCAACAACAGCCACGTGTAAGGGCCTGACTACATCTGTTTGGAGGGGCGCCCCATTAGATCTCTCCTACCAGAGACATATTGAGTCGATCTGCGTCACTCTGCGATCCAGGCTCCTTCAAGCGTTTACATCAGGCACGGCGTCTCCTGCCGATCGAACACCGAAAGGTGACACAGTTCTTTCTGTATGCTGTTAAATGTTCTGGTTGGGTTTGGCAGCTTTAAACTAACACTCTTGCAGGGATTCCTACACTTCGCAAGTGACTTGAATGGCTACCAAGAGGTCCTATTCCATCTACTCAGCTCTACTGTAGAGATTTTAACTCCATGTAACACCGCTTCAAATTTGTATCTGTAAGCCTTTCGCTGAAACTTAATGCCAACATGCCCTTCGCTCTAACTATTAACCATCGCAGGGAATCCACTTATTCTACTCCGATGCAAACTATAGTGTATTCGACACCATATCAATGCACAAGAGCCACCCTAATGCTACAGCATCTCAGGTTGGACGGAATAATGATTTCTCATGGGTTTGATGAGATCTCTAATGAGTTCCGCAGAGCACTGGCTCGCGGATCGTTGGTCCGCATTTTTGACAAAAATCCTTGTTTGCTCGAGAGTAAGGCGTCGACTTGACAACTTATCTACAAGGTGGCAAAGCTAACTCCATAAGATTATGGCCATAACCCCGTTCATGTTGCCATAGTGCAAATGTCCGCGCCAAGGTTACGTGATCTCCTTGACCAAGGAAAGGTCGACCTGAAGGTGGACAACCCTCCACTATTGAGTCTCGCTGTCGGATGGCCTGCCGGTCTTCGGATGTTACTCGATGCAGGCGCAGAGCCTTCCGATGCCATCGAGGAAGCTATACTACAGTAGCAACTTGAAAGCATAGGCTTACTACTAGACCGCGGATGCCGAGTCTTTGACCAACAGCGGGATTTGCTGAATCTTTCCGTTCGCTCTTTCGTATCTCCGAACGTAGTTTTGCTTTTGATTGAAAAGCTGGCTGAAAGGCGACAGGAACTACTCGAACTGGCCTTGGATCATCTGCCTGAGACCGTGTTAGAAACATCTTGGTGCAACTTTCATTTACAGCCAAGGCCGCTACTTGACTACAATGCGATTAAAATATACGAGACGCTAAAGTCTTATTGTGTGGAGGTGCCAGAGCCATTATGGCCAGGTCCCTACCCTACCATCTATCACAGCCCATCTGTCCATAACAGTTCCAGCTTGGCTATGAAGCTTTACGAACTGGGGTTTCACGATATTGACAAACCTGACGACCATGGAACGACACCTCTTGTTAAAGCGATAAAGGCTTGCTTCCCAAGCACTGCAGACTGCCCTCGGCTCATTCAATGGTATTTGCATTTGGGAGTAACTCTGGGACCCAAACCATTTTTGACGCACGTCCTTAGTCAGTCGACCCTTTTCTCGGCGATGGTATCGGGGGTGGTTTGGACTAGCAAAATGCAGAAGCCGTACAATATGCTAAAAGTCTTCCGCCAGTTGGTTCACGGGGATGCGCAAAAGAAAGACAATTGCCGTTGCTGGTGCAGTACTTCAGGGTGCAATCCGGTTGGCGTAGTCCTCAGAATAAGGTCACTACTTTGGATGGACGACTCACGTGCTTTCCAACTGCTCAGACGCCGACGTTGGCTCTATCTCTTACCCCGTTACTCTTCGCTAGGTTTGGACTTGGGGCAGAGCTGTTTCACAGAGATTTGCAGGCTCGAAATCTTCGACCGTTTGGGTATGGCGCACACTTGCTGTGACCGATTAGAGACATGCTCCGAGAACCACTCCAATATAACAAGCGATGAACGTAACGAATTTCAGAAAGAGGATCATGTTCTGAAGGAGGTCTTGGATCTCTACCTTGAACAATATCTCGATCTTCTGCAGCAACATCAAGGAAGCTTTGAGAGCTTTTGGATATCCTGGTGGTTCGCTGTAGACCATATCCTACCCTTTGATCGCATCGAAAGCTCGGATGAAGACTTTATGCGATTTTCCACAGGCGATGTTTGGAACTTGCGACCTCAGAAAAACCAAGATCCCCAGAGAGATTTTCATCCTTTACGTTTACACGGATTTCCTAACGACATGCTGTGTTCCAAAGCTCACGATTTCACTGCATATAGCCCTGATATTTCAACCCTTATCTCGACATTTCATGCGTGTGTTACACTATTGCATCCAAGATCCGTTGACACATTTCTCAATCAGCTTAACCCAGTTTCCCATGAGAAATCGTTTTGCCAGCGGACGATTCTGAGTCGATATATAAGAGATCACTTTCCCAGCTAAGGATTCTGAGTCGGTGGAATGGACCTCGTCAAGGGTTTCTATACTAAATTCCATGATCAGTCCTCCTTAGAACGCGGAGGTCCAATTAGTTACTGTGGGAAGCTTGGAGAAAGTCTTGGAAATCTTTTAAAGCTACTTTGTTCTTTTCGCACTTCTTCGACCTTGGTGGTACTAAAGATGTATAACTAAGTTTTCGAAAAGTCACGCCTTGCAACGCGTACAGGTTAAATAAGCACAACGATAGTACAGCTATAAACCTAATTTCAGTGAAGGTTCAAGACTAGAGATGTATAATAAAGTATATATAAATCTATTTCAAAACGTTAGAGGTTAAAGGAGCAATCCTACAGTTATTACATCCTAGTACGATGGGTAAGAGACAAGTTTTAGTAGCAAGACCGGATTCTAACAAACTGTAACTTTTATTTTCCTGCTATAACTTACCATTCAGCATATACCACACCCTCATAAGGCTTCAGCGTCATCTCGTTACTAAACCGGTCCACATTCTTTCCAATCAACCGCTGACCCCAAGACCCATTCTTCAACTCAACCTTCTGCTCCTTCTCCGAGAAATTCAACAACACAAGCGCCGCCCTCCCATCAAAGCTAGTCATAGTATACGCAAACACCTCCTCACTATTCTCATAGTCAGGCAGGTTCTCAAACCTTCCATAAACAAAAACATCCTTTTCCTTCAATCTCAACTGAAGAACCTCTCTCCAGAACGCAAGAACACTATCATCATCCCCCTCTTGCTTCGCAACGTTCCACTCCTCATAATCGTCATTGACTCTCATCCAAGGCTTATCACCTTGTGAGAAACCACCATTCTTATCAGCGGTCCATTGCATGGGTAATCTTCCATTGTCACGAGCCTTGAGTCTCATTTCTCTCATGACATCGGACATATCAGCCCCTGCACCTCTCTTCTCAAGTTGACTTTTGTAGTAGTTCAACCCTTCGACGTCGATGTAATCTTCAATCTTCCAGGATTCTGGAACATTGGCCATGCCGATTTCTTGGCCTTGGAGGAGGAAGAGTGTTCCGCCGAGGGTGCTGAGGTAGATGGCTAGCATCTTGGCTGCTTCCTTGCGGAATTGAGGAAGATCGGAGCCGTAGCGTGATAGGGAGCGGCCGGAGTCGTGGTTGTCCATGTAGACTGAGTTCCACCCGTCGAACTTGGGCATAGCGCCTTGCCAGCGAGAAGTAATAGTCTTGAGCTTGGATAAACGGAAGTCGTCGCGTTCATACTTGTGGTTGGCGCCAAAGTCCATGTCAACGATATCTCCTGTGAACAGCATATTGAGCTCATGGCGATCCTTGGCCACGTAGCTTGCGACGCTTTCTTCATCCTTCGTGAAGCCAAGTTCACCAACAGTCATGCAGTCGTATTTGTCAATGACTTCCTTCCGCATCTCGCGAATGTACTCGTGCATACGAGGTCCGCTAGCAAAGTACTTGTCTCCTGGCTGGTACTCCGAATCAGGCCTTGTGATGGGTGCATCTGGGAGGTCGGGGTGCTTGGACATGAGATTCATCGAGTCAATGCGGAACCCATCTGCCCCCTTGTCAAGCCAGAACTTCATATCGTCATAAGTAGCTTGACGCATATCCTCATTCGCCCAATTAAGATCTGGCTGCTCAGGCAGAAACAGCGACAAGTAATATTGCCCCGTCGTCTCATCAAAAGTCCAAGCACTGCCTCCAAAGATGGAAGACCAGTTGTTAGGCGGTTTCCGATTCCCGTCAGCGTCAAACTTGGGATCACGCCAAAAGTACCAATCTCGTTTCGGAGAGGTCTTTGAAGAACGTGACTCTCGGAACCACTCATGCTCGTGACTGGTGTGATTCACCACGAGATCGAGTAGGACCTTGATACCCCGCTCATGACAACCCTTGATAAGAGTCTCGACATCTTGAAGTGTGCCGTAAGGACGATGAATGTCGCGATAGTCTGAGACATCGTAGCCCATATCATGCTGGGGAGACTTGAAGATAGGTGACAACCAGATGGCTGAAGCTCCGACTGACTTGATGTAGTCAAGTTTGGAGATGATACCAGGTAGATCACCTAGTCCATCACCGTTTGAGTCAAGGAAACTGGCGGGATAGATTTGATAGACAACGGCTTCTTTCCACCATTGTCTGTCTGGGGGATTCTGGGCTGACATGGCGTGTTGGAAGAATCAATAGTGTGTAATGAATTTGTGCTGGTCATACGGAAAGTCTGTTTTCGGGTTTCTTATACCTAACTCTCCCTCCACCGGTCCGACAAACAGTCACGAATGCGGGGAATAAAGTTGTCGGCCGATAACTCTCGAGTCCCAGACTCCATGTTAATCCCGGCTCAGTCTGTGGAGTTGTCTGGGTGAATTATGATTCGTTGGTCAAATTACCCCAGAGGCGATTTACATCGGACCGACAATTGGCTCAGCTCACTGGCAAGGATTATCTTCTGGTAACCAATAATAATTCAACCATTCTTCCCTTGGGCCCAGTTTTCCATCCGAGATGCCGGCTGTAGGGTGGTGACGCTGAATATTTGCGGCGAAAAAGACGATGGATGATCGCGAGCTTAACGTGGGGAGATTTTTCACCTGGAATCCCCATGGGGCTTAATGAAACGGGTGAACGATTTCCTGGGGATTAAGTATGAATGCTTTGAGACTCAATTTGATATAAAGATCTGATTGAATCCGCTTCAATTCTCAATTCGGAACATCATCACAATTCCAACCTCATTCCATTTTGCCTATTCTCCTCACATTTCATTTCTAACCTCAAGATGACTACCAAGATGGAGCCTCTAACCATCGAGTCTTCTCACGTCGAGAAGGCTCACAGCGAAGACATCCAAGCCGCCATCGACGCCCAAGACCTCACACCCAAGCAACAATACCAACGTCTCTGGATAAACCTCAAAAAGGACAAACGCTACGTCCTATGGTCCTTGTACATCATGTCCCTCGTCTTCGGATGGGGATACGATCAAGGACTTTCTGGTGTCGCAATCGCATTCCCTGAATTCCGCAAGGTGTATGGAGAGTACTACCAGGTTGGCGATCAATATGTTATCCCGGCCTTGTGGCAGTCTCTTTGGAATGCGGCTAGTACTATCGGTCAGGTCTTTGGTGCATTTTTGACGGGACAGTTTGCGGATTGGGTTGGACGAAAGGCTGTTCTTTGGACTGCTGTTGCTCTTTCTATTGCTTCGTCTTTTGCTCTCGTCTTTGCACCCAGTCTGCCTGTTCTTTTTGTCTCCAAGCTTCTTCTTGGTCTTTCAGTTGGTCTGTCAACCGTTACTCCTCCTCTTTACGTCACCGAGAATGCACCTGCCGCACTCCGAAGCTCCCTCAGCTCTCTGACCAACGTTATCATCGTCCTCGGTTTCTTCCTCTCTTCCATCACTGGTTGGGGTTCATCCAAGATCAAGGGCGAATGGAGCTTCCGTCTTGCCTTTGTCATGACTTTCCTCGTCCCTACCCTCTTCGCTATCGGTCTTCCTTTCCTTCCTGAGTCGCCTATCTGGTACGTCAAGAAGGGACGCGATGACGATGCGCGAAAGGCTATCGTCAAGTTGTACGGCGATTCCATTGATGTTGAGGAGAGACTCAACTTCATCAAGTCTGAGCTTGAAGTTGCTGCTGGTGAGGCCAACATGGCTAAGCAGACTAGCTGGAAGGCTATCTTCTCCAAGGAGCACCGATCTAGAACCCTTGTCGCTGTCATGGGTCTTCAATCTCAGAACTTCTCCGGTGGTTACTTTGCCAGTAAGTATCAATATTACCAAACTCTCGACAACACATGCTAACATCTCAGACACATACCAGACCTACTACTTCGAGCTCATCGGACAAGCCGACCCCTTCGGCCTTACCGCGATTTCCTCCACCCTCCAATTCTTCTCCAACCTCGTCGCCGTCTCAGTCTCCGACGTCCTCCCTCGTCGAAAGTCCCTCATCGGAGGCGGTACACTCCTCGGCTGCTGGTCCATCATTATCGCGGGCACATCAATGGTCAGCACCAGTAACCACGCCGCAAATACCGCTCTCCTCGCTTTCATGATCACATGGTCGATGCTCTATACTGCAACTGTCGGTTGTTTCGGCTGGGCTGTTGCTCAAGAGACTGCTTCCCAAGCTACTCGTCCCAAGACTATCGCTTTCAGTCTTGTGTGCCAGCAGCTTACTGCTCTCATGCTGTCTTCCGTCTTTCCTTACTTCATCAACCCTGATCAGCTGAACTGGGGTGGCAAGGTTATGTTTCTGTTTGTTGGTGCTGAGATTTTCATTCTTGCTTGTCTCTTCTGGTTCCAGCCCGAGACCAAGAACAGGACTTATCACGACATCGACTGCTTGTATGCTGGTGGTGTTCCCCCTCGCAAGTTTTCTGAGTATGTTGTTCAGGATGATGTTGCTGTTAAGAAGCCTAAGGCTTAAGACTGGTACTTGGATAGTGTTTATGGTGTTTATTGGGTGGGAAATCGGCGCATAAAAACGGGCGCATTCTTGTTATTATTCTCGACCGAGTTATTATATGCGATAGCATCAAAATTGAAGCTTGATTATTCCAATTCTCGTACTCTCGTTTAGCTTGCATGTCCCTTCCATAAAGAAAAGTTCCAGTGGAGTCGTGGCGTGGGCTAGACCTGCAGGCCTGTCAGCTCACCAGACCTTGCGTCCTTCTTCTCCGCAATATATAAATCCAATCCCCACAACCTCTAAAACCTTGTTGAACCTCTCCAATTTTAACCTCAAAATGTCAACCCCATCAAGTCCAAATCCCTCAGGCAAGCCCATTAAAGTCCGACAAGCTTGTGATGCTTGTCACAGACGCAAAATCCGATGCGACGGCTGTGCACCGTGTCTCAATTGCCGGAATGCGGAGTTAGGTTGTACATATTTGGCCGTGCACAAAAAGACGGGCCCGCGCGGGCCAAGGAATGCGCGGAGGCTTCAACGGCCTGGGGAGAGGATCCTTCAAAGTCCGAGTCCTGTGCCTGTCCCTCCTCCAGCACCCGTTCCGACCGAAGAACTGGTCATCCTGAACGCCGATATTACAGCCTCATCACCAATTAATGAGGACTTCTATCCATCACCATTACTCACTCACGCGATCATCGAATGGTGTCTTGACGCCTATTTTAAACACAAATATCCGCTCACACCAATCTTGAACCGGCAACAGCTTGAGTATGGCTCAATGTCGGCAGAAAAATACAGCCTCATAGCCTCGTGCTGTGCCATAATCGCGCTGTCGCCTGAAATACTACCGCCAGAAGCACAGGATGACATCACCTTGCCTTCCGCCGACTTTCTCATGTCAGAGTCTCTTCGTGCAAGAAAACATTGTCACGCTGTGGAACATCCCTCTTTGACTCACATCCGAACCTCGTTCTTTCTCTATGCTGCCTTCTTTGCGATGGATAAGGACAATTCGGCTTGGTACTATCTGCAAGAGTCCATAACGATGCTCCAGACATTGCGCTTACACGAAGAGACGACGTATGAGGACACCGATGATCCGTCACTCGCGGTCTATGCGCGACGCATGTTTTGGGTACTGTTCATTACCGAGAGAGCGTACGGGCTGCAAAGAAATCGCCCAATCAGACTACAAGAAACACTCGATCTGCCAGCAATCGATCCTCTATCTTCCGATACAGAAATTCTTCTTGGCTTCCTGGATCTTATCTCTCTCTTCCGGCCATTTGACTCAACCTTCATCACAAATT
The DNA here is from genome assembly GCA_013624355.1 of Fusarium caatingaense. Taxonomy (NCBI): domain Eukaryota; kingdom Fungi; phylum Ascomycota; class Sordariomycetes; order Hypocreales; family Nectriaceae; genus Fusarium; species Fusarium caatingaense. The sequence continues at coordinate 60,938 of JABKKP010000254.1, forward strand.
GGAATCAATTGACTCCATCCAGTTCAACCGATTCTGCCAGTCTTTCACATCTCCAAAACATGCTGAAATACTCGTTACCCAACCTATCAGATTATTCTCAAGTCCAACAAGCGGATCTCCTCATATCGCGACAATGGCTCAAAACAGTAGTATGGAAGCTCTGTGCCTCAAAGCGAGTCCTCTCCACCGCGAACAGCGACGATGTCATGTCACTACACTATCCAGCCACAATAGCACGCGACATCGTTCTCATATCTCAATTGGTCCCAACTCAAGCTTTCGAGGCGAACGGCATCGGTATTCTTGAGAAAGTGTTTGATGTGGGATGCTCTCTGGCAGACCTCGTCTCATTAGCGCCACTCGAGTTCCAATCGTCAGCTATGGATGTCGGTGTTATGGATACGTTAATGGAGATGGTCAAAATAGTGGGGTCGAGATTTGGCGGAGGCTATCGACATTTGAACATACTTGTCGATAAAGCGGGTGGATGTTTGATGTTGAACGTGGATCGAAGCTTGCCTTTGCCCTTGGAAGAGGAGTGTAGGGAGGTAGATGAGATTGAGATTGAGGATTGTGATATATAAATAATTTGATGGTGTGCAAATTGATTTGGAAAAAAACACGATCTTGTCGCGTTTCGAATTGTCGACGTACAGATTGATCCAACAGCAACGTCTGTCTACGGTTGCTTGAAAAACGAGCCAACGATGAAGGGGCAATTACTCACTGTTATTTTCATGGGGACTTTGATACCTGGCAATTGAGCGAAAGTAACCGGAGAACTTGTTATACTATATTTGCATCATGTCTCGCGACAAATGATTCCAGTTTACCCTGTACAGCTGTCACTGGACGGGATTTGCGCCAGCGGGAAGGACCGAAAGTGGAGGAGAAAGTGGAACATCTGATTGGTTGGGCAGCACTACTGCTGATTAATGGCGAAAGCTTTGATACTTGCATCACTCAATTCTCGGCATTGCAAAAATGTGGTCAATGCATGACATGTCGGTTCTCACAGAGAGACAAGCTTTTCTACTGAGCCAGCAATTTTGCACAATATACCATGTGAGCAGCAGCTGTAAATAAGTATTTCTCATACCCTGTAGTACTGTGTTGCATGCCCCGACGCGTCGGCCTCGCAATTATTGCAGTGATTACCAACACGCGGATCCGCGCATAAAGACCACACCATCTAAACCCACGGTAATAAAAGAGATCCATAAAGACCATCGGAAATGACTTTCCCGATGACCTCCTTTCTGGAAGTACGGTAGTTGTCCTGTAAAGCGGTCTGTCACTCCGTATATCCGTACATCCGACGATTTCCATGCGTCATCGTTCGCATAAAAATGCAACACCGAACCACTTTTTGTCAACCACCATCATTAGCTCGTGGGGATCCAGTCATAAAACAGGGAATTGTCCCCAGATTTCCATTACCGATTGGCTCACAGATACTCTCACAGACATCTTCTAGAAGATGCCCAGAAAAACTGTTTACCTAGGTCTTGGTATATCCGCACTTCCGTGACATGCCATGTTTATATAAAGTTCACCAGTAGCTGTCTTGCATGGAAGGAGCAGGCTCTTAGTGATATCAGTCATACCGGCAATATGAGACATACTTCAGCAATCTGTGCTCTCGGAGCTCTGGCAACCCAGGCTCAAGCCGCTACCAAGCTCTTGTCTGGTGCGACGATTATCAGCTGGGATGACTCCACCAATGAAGCCAAGATCATCCGCGATGGCCATCTCCTAATCAGCGACGATCGCATCAAGAGCGTCAGCACATCTGAACCCTCCAACCTTCCCAACAACACCGAAAAGGTCGATGTCACTGGCCAGATTATCACACCCGGCTTCATCGACACTCATCGTCACGGGTGGCAAACCGGCTTTAAGACTATCGCGGCCAACACTACTCTCGCAGAGTACTTTGGTCGTTATGGCGAGTTTGCAGCTGCCCCTCACTTCACGGCTGATGATGTTTACTGGGGTCAGCTTGCTGGACTGCTCGAGGCTTTGAACGCTGGTGTTACTACTTCCCTTGACCACGCTCATCATACTTGGTCCAACGAGACTGCTTACGCTGGTCTCAATGCTTCTATGGCCAGTGGAGCTCGTGTCTTCTGGTCTTATGCTTTCCACGATGTTCCTGCTCTGAACTACACTGTTCGCGATCAGATTCCCAACTTTGTTGAGATTGCTGAAAGTGAGCCTTTCAAGGGTAGCAACGTTGAGCTTGGTATCTCCTACGACTCTTTCGGTCCCAACCCTCCTGATGCTGCTAAGGATGTTGTCGATCTTGCCAAGGAATACAACGTCTCTGTTGTTACAACCCATGCTCTATCTGGACCTTTCGGAATCAACAACCTCCCCGAGGATGTCCACGCTCTTGGTCTTCTGAACACTTCCATCCCCGTCGTCTTCTCCCACGGTAGCTTCATGACCGCTACCGGCGCCAACCTTCTCCGTCAGACCAACCAGTACCTCTCCATCACCCCCGAATCCGAGATGCACTACGGTCATACTCACCCTCACTCCTACCACATTCAAGATCAAGCCGCTCTTGGCGTCGACACCCACTTCACTTATTCTACCGATATTCTCACCCAAGCACGAATCTTGCTCCAGAGCGCGCGCTACTACTTCTTCAACAAGGTCCTAGACGGCGAGTGGGAAGTCCCCAACAAGAACCCCATGGGTGTTAGTCAATCCTTCTACCTCGCCACCCGCGCCGGCGGCATGGCTCTTCGACGCAAGGATCTCGGCATCATCGAGGAAGGTGCCAAGGCCGATATCGTTGTCTGGAACGCCGCCGATTCTCCCGCTCTCCTGGGTTGGACCGACCCCGTTGCTGCTGTCATGCTTCACGCCAGTGTCGGTGATGTTCTCCACGTCATGGTTGATGGAGAATTTGTCAAGAAGGATGGCAAGCTCACTGCTTCTGATTACAAAGAGACCAAGAAGAGCTTCTTGAAGAGCGCTGCTAAGATTCAGAAGACCTGGAGCGAGCTTGAGTACCCTGAGCTAGAGGGTGAGTTTAATGGTGGTGGATTTTACTATGCCTCTCCAAGAATTGTCAGTCTTGAGACAGGCCTCGAGCGAAAGTAATTAGGCACTCGGAAGATGGTCTAAAATAATAAGTTATATATTAGTAATATTATCTCTCTTCTTCAAAGTTTCTGCCTAGCGGATCGCAATGCTGCAGTCTGCCAATTGAAAGGTCACTTCCATTCTATGTATAGAACTAATCTTCGGATAATCTGGGCTACTCTTTAAAGGCATTGCAACTCTGCCAATTACACAAGAACTTTCCTTTTATTTTCTATCCTGCCCCAAAGTCAGGCTTAGGCTGATTTACAAAATGACCTTCTCTTGCTCAAGACGGCAAGTCAACTTACCCGGCAATGACTTGTCTCTGCCATGAGGTTCGAGATGCGGGGGAAGATTCAGCATTTGACATCCGGCTATAGACCCATTCCAGTCACCTCTTCGCAGATCATCAGCGCTGATGCAAGGTGGATCATACCAATCAGGGTATACTTGAGGTCATTCCGTGGGACTGCAGGCAATATCGATGTTATGCAGAGACTACTGATTTTAAATTCTGCAACCACATCATGCACTATGCATTGCGCATACACAGACCACCACGAAACTGAAGATTGTCAACTGTGGGTTCTTCAGGTTAGTGATAGTGGCCTCGTTCAGCAGAGTCGCAGTGGGACTGCTGGTCAGAGCTTTGTTACCCGTCTGGCGGGGAAGAAAGAAGGTCATGCTGCGGAGACTCCCCTGTGCAAGATTCTGCAAAGGCACAGGAGCCGCTTGCGACGGAAGAGATCCCTCAAACTGTTCAGCACATGGTTCAGCCAGACCATCCATGCGGCGAGTGATCATGCGACGGAACATGAGCATGAGCACGATGAGCATAAAGATCGCGAGGAAGATCATGATCATGACCAAGATTGGCTGGATGACGAGCATCATGAGTAGGATAGTGAAGTGGCCAGGAAACGTGAGATAGTGCTGCTTGGGCGAAGCTTGGAAGAGCTAGTATCGGAAGATGGAGAATGCGATATAATGTTGTGTCGTTCATGATTTGTACATAACTTGAGTTTGTGTGAGACGGCTTTACTAACGAAGATAGTAGATTCGTGACGCAAAAGTAAGTTTTTATCGTGGACTCGATACCAATAAGCCAAGTGGACCCTTGTGATAACCCATCTTACGAGTGCTCTGATGCGACCTGCCGAATCCGACCGAGCCAGATTGCCCAGGTTGTATGCAGCTCGTATCGCAGGAGCTGCCTAGTCTTGGCAAACCATGTCCCGTCTACAGAACATATGCGGCGTTGGCAGACGGTATGTGAAGAGCCTCCGTCCCACTCTTTCTCGTTCAATCCTACCATACCCTGAAAGCTAGTGTAGACAATTGCTGCGCCTGCAGAGGCAATCAACGAGAGAAAGCCGTCGCTTAAGTCTATGTCCACCGTGCGGCGACTTAAAGGTCTGGACCTGAGCGGCAAACTGTGGCTGAAGATCAGCTGCCATTCAACGCTAGATCAGGGCCCAGCGCGGTTGAAGTTATCCCTTTCATAATTCATTTCGCCATGTAAGCTCCATTGACTCCCAAATTCGGCGGACAGAAAGCCGAGGGCGAAGGTACAAGCCGATTGATTGATGTTTTACAACATTCTTAGGTCCTATGGGGTACAGGAAATGGTTGGAAGTTCCTTAAGCTTAAAAGAGTCAATTCTAAATATAGCGACTAGAATTCCATCATTCCAGCTTTTCAGCTAAATCCCATTTGAGCTAAACAAGCTCGGCATAAACCTAATTGCCCGTGGAATGCGATGTACAGCTCTTCACGCTTTCTCTCCAGGTGTAAACAACTGTCCTTCTGTTTTTGACTGTAGCTCGATAAAGCAACCGAAACTAGATCAACTGTACGGGAAAGATTCAATTACATGATGCAAGACATAAATCACCTCTTAAATGACTTGTTTAAGCTCTTCCAGGAGAGTGTTGTAACGGAATTGCAGAGCGTTCAATCACATAGCTACGCCAATGCTGTCCGGATTAGGTAGTCCGGTTAGACGAGGCGGATACCACGGCACGAGGCGCGAAGGTTAATTGTGCCTGCGTTAAGGCACGATGCATAACGGCACGTGGATCAACCGACGCATTTGGATTAGTCCAGGGCCCTGAACGAGCGCCCGACCGAGAATCCTCACCACATACTCAGTGAGCTGCGGTTGAATACGAAGAGTCCATTGCTCGCGTAGAAAGTAGTTCGACGCCATCATGAGGAGGGGCTTGTATCAAAGATACCTGATAGACCTCGGACGTCTCTCAAGGGACATATAAAGCTGTAGCTATTCGCAGGCATTTTCGTGAAAACAGAACAGCATCTCTATCATCTCTTACTATCTACCTCAATATCACTACCAAACTCATCAGTCAACATGAAGTTCAGCATCCTCGCCGCTTTCACTGCCATGGTCGGTAGTACTGCCGCCGCCAACCAGGCCGTTGTCATCAACAACTGTCCCACCACCATCTATGTCCAGTCGTGGCCTTACAACGGAGGTCATCCAGGACCCTTGGTTGCTCTCAAGCCTGGCAAGAAGTTCGCTGAGAACATGCGATATTCTGGCTCGGTCGGTCACACCCTTCCTTTCACTTCCACATACCCTCTTTGAGTTGCTGCTAACACAATGGGCATCCTATAGACCGTGAAGATCGCCACCACCAGGTCTCTCTCGAAGCCTCTGTTCTTTGGATATTCTTCTAGCTCCAGCCCCGACTATGTCTACTGTAAGTCCACACCTGTCACCGTATAAGATTCTTGTACTGACATTGCCCTCCAGACGAGTTCAGCACTCAGTGGGGCAACCCCTTCGCCAACAAGCACAACATTCTGAGCCCCAGCAGGAGCTGCAAGAAGTTTGACTGCCGCCCTGGACAGGCTGGCTGCTACAGTACTCCTGGTATGAAGAAAGTTTTTGGATGCCCTAGCCCTACTACTGTCACTGCTACCATCTGCGCGAAGTAGTGGTAGTTGTTGAAAGTTCCTCTGTACTTGCACTGCAGTTAGTGTTCAGGTGGTTGAGGAGCCTTGTCTAACACTAGTATATAAAAGTAGATAGGAATTCATCTGCTTGAGATCCGTACACTACTAAACCCCCTCATGCCCTTCAGCTACGGCAGGCTCCATAGGAAATGCTTCTACAAAGTTGAACTCGCTGTTTTCCCCGTCTTTATCGTGCAAAAACGAATCAAAGTCAAAGTCATCAAGAACATCACCTGAGCTAGGTGGATTACCGAGTTCCATCTCGCCGCCATCAAACAATGGCCGAAATGAGTTGTCCGTTCCCATCCCACGATTAGCATCAGGCATCGTGCCAGCTGAGTTGTCAACCATGTCCAATGTTGCACCTTTCTTGATGAGAAATTGCACTACTGCAGAATGACCCCCCATGGAGGCCAAGTGCAAAGGTGTATTTCCCAACGCATTTTTGATTTGTGTGGTAGTAGTGATGGGATAGAGCCGTTGAACAACTGGAAGTACCCCAAGTCCACAGGCGGTATGGAGGGGCAGGGCTCCCTCTTCATCGTGGGCGTTTGGGTCGGCTTTTCCGGACGACAGCAAAACATCTAAGCATGGCAAATCCGCTGTCGCGGCGGCCACATCGAGAATACCGTCGAAGAAAGACTCGTCAAGTACTTCGGAGAAGTAGGCTACAGCTGTGACGTTTTTGTGCCTGATAGCAAGGTGTAGAAGGTCTCGTGAATGCTTGAGGGAGTCTCCCCGTAGCAGCTGAGCCATGATAGCCTGGGGGAAAGGATTTGAGATGGCACACGAAGTTAGAGTGCCGTAGTGAAACTGACCCTGTTCTAGTGAGATGCTGTTTAGGTTGCACAGAAAAGTAACCATTTCAAGGTCTCGGTTCGAGACAGCGATGTTCAATACACTTGTGGTGTCCCGAACCTTGACATTGACATTCGCCCCCATCTCTATTAAGTATTGCACAGTGTGTAGATGTCCGTTCTGTACTGCGAGCTCTAAAAGGGATTTGCCGCCCTTTCTCTGATAGTCTGGGCTGACACTGAATTGTTCCATCATATTTTTGACCCTATTCAAGTCTCCCATTCGAACAGCTTTGAGGATGTCGTTGTGACTCGGGGTGTGCCATTTCGGCGTCGGGAATAGTGAATGTTCTTCTTGAGGATGCCATCTTCTAGTGTGTGTTTTGAGATCATTCTCTGTCCCAAACCCAACCTCGGCAGCATGGCATCCCTGATGTTCGCAGGTGAAGGGCAACTCGTGTTGGTTGATATGAATCTTTTGCTGTTGTGCGTTTTCGAAACCGCGGCTAAAGAACTCACACCATGGCTTGCGGCACTTGTACCGCCATGGTCCATAAAGAGCTAAAGCAGCTTCCTTTGTGTCGCATTGTTGATTGACAAGAACTTCGATTGCGTCTCTGACAGCAACTGCTCGCATTTCGTAGACTTTCATGGAGTCCCAGTCCCTGAGGTTCTGTGGAATACCTTCGAGTTTTCTCTTGAGGAACTGGGTTTCCTTTAACGGATCATCGTAGGTATCAAGTTGTTCGATCTCTCCAGTGTCCATGACATAGCGACCAGCTGTTTGGAATATCTTCCGGGCTAGCTCAATATCCAGTTCCGAAACGGCGAGAACCAGTTGAACATGTTTCCACCAGAACGCGACGGCGTAGTCATGGAAACCGTAATAGCCCTTGGAAGCATAGTCTTGGATGTCTACTTTCGGAAGTCCAGACGTAAGCGGCCGAGATATCATGTATTCCGCACAGAAGAGAGCCATTTTAGCATTCTCGGTTTGGACATCGATTTCATTAGTTTGCACCAAATATCTATGAAAAATCTAGAATCAGTTTCAAACATGCTTTGCAGAGTGACGAAGGGACTTCAAGAATATTCTAGATTAGACGACCTACATCTTGGCAGTGTTGTGGACGAGATCGATAATCTCTTCCCCCGGCGATGATACCGACGGGTCAAGATAACTGACCTCCACAAGAGAGCTGCAAAGGTGCTTGCAGCTTCTTACAAGCTTTCGTTGAATATTGGCTTCGCCTGTACGTGGATCGATGCAGAATTCGCTTTGAATCTCTCTCCAATGCAAGGGCCGGCAAGCACCCATGATCATTCCAAGGATATCCTTTGCGAGGTCTCTCTTGGGTTTTGGGGGGTGTCTCAGCACCCGAGAGACGACACGTTCGTATCTACTATACTGTTAGCTCCCAAAAACTCAAGTAAACGCATTCAAAAGTCACCTACGCTTGTTCAAGCCCCTCAGGAAACGTTTCAGCCTTCAATTCCTGCTTCAAGTCATATTCTGAGTTTTGAGAGAGAAGGTTATCGAGGACCAGCTGCGCGTATAGAAACATCCCTACGTTGAAGGTCAGCGAATCTTGTTCAGGTCGGCTACACAGAGAGGAAAATATACCGCAAGCCTTCGATGTAACACGTAAAGCGATGTCCTGCTCCATCCCAGGGTCCAGAAAGAACGTTTCTCGAATTTTGATGGCCATATTCGCCGTGAACGCCTTGATATCCTGGTCATGCCCTGGAGATGTCTCCAAGTCAATTCTTGAGTAATGAGACATCTGGTTTTCAAGAACTCCATCCCGCTGTCCGGATATCAAAAGGCGGATATTGAAGTCTGTGTCCATTGAAGTCTCATCTTGTGTTGACATGATCTTGTCAAACCACTCCAATACTCTGGACACTTCTGTGCACTCATCCAGCCCATCGATAATAACAAAACATCGAGATTGTGACTGCAGCGCCATTGAAACACGACTGGAGACCTCATCCAATGATTGAAATTGTCGTGGCTCGGCGGAGCGACAAGCTTGATAGACGTGATCAAGCAAACTCTCGTCTTGAGCAACTAGCTGTTCCAGTAGTGCAAGGAGCATGGACAGCAATGAGCCTTTCTCGCGCTGATGATGTTTGAAGTAAAAGTACAATAGAGAGAAACTGTTAGCCGAACTGTTACCAGATGAGCGACGTTCCTTAAGATGGCCAATTATACTAGACGTAAGGACAGTCTTGCCTGATAAAAGTTAGCTGTCAATCAGTTGACTCTTTTTGTGTAGCGAACGCACCGGCTCCAGGTATACCACTCAAGTAGATCTTCCCATTAGCCTTGGAACTGTGGTCAAGCCATTCCGAAACAAGATGATGGCTAAGGATCCAGCGGCCTGATGTGTTCTTGAACCGTTTCTGTGATGCATACTCATAGTCCTCGTGGTAGTTCGGGGCGTTGATCTTGCTCTCAATGGTGCTGTACTGCTGATCGATTCGACTTTGATGGGCAATCATATCCCTATCAGTATCCTTCTGGTCTCTTTCTTGCAGTTGTCTATGCAACTGATCAAGTCTATCTTGGATGGAATGTCCTTGGTTTTTTGTTTCTTCCATCACAGCTGTAAGCTTTTCCTCTGAAAGCATGACCCTATGCCTCTCAAGACTTTTCAATATAGGATCAAATTGGGTCTTGAAGGTTTTCCAAGCGGAATGAAACAACGCTTTCCAGCCTGGGCTTGTAAGCCGATGACCATGTACGGAGTTCAGCACTCACCGGGTCTAGCAAATACATCGAGGGCATTGCTGTGAAACTCAAGGATATCGCAGTAATAAGATTCGAGATGGGTATGGACATAAGGATATTGCTTGTAAATCTGCTCATAGCGAGTAAGGTCTGGTAGAGCCTCTCCAATTTGACCATAAACACTAAGCAGGCTGTCGAGGGAATCAATCCAATTACTTGCTGCCTTCATATGGGAGGTTAGCTAAAGTTCCGAATCCGCCAGAAACACTTACAAGGAGAAGGAATTTGATAGGGCCCTGTGCGTTATAATTAGCATATAATTAGCGTCTACGTTTTCGGCCTTGACGGGATTGAATATCCACGCACCCAGATCAATGCTACACCGTTGTGAAGATTGAGAAACACCTCCACGACCTTACCCAAATGGTTCATCCCTTCGACGAACTTAGAGAGCCTATCCATGTTTCTTAACCGTCGCTGAGATCCATGACGATTCTGGATATGTCTGATCTGGTCTCTGACGTCGTCTAGCGTGCAATTTGCGAACTGATTTGCCTGAGTTCTGTTCAGGCGGCTTTTGAACTTGGCAACAGCCTTGTCGAATACGAGATTGGGATCTGCATGTGCCTTAGTTCCACCAGCAGATGGCGATGTCTCAGGTAGTGATGAAGCCATGGCGTCGAAATGACATCGAGATCCTTTCACCGGATGTTTCTTACTTTACGTGAATTGTTTGCCTCAGCTTGCATGGATGGAAAGGACAGGTCTTTTAGGAAAAGACTGTCACGGCTTGGCAAGGCACATTTAGGTTGAATTGGCTGATATGGGCTTGGTGGCTGAGCCTGCACCGCCACCTGCCAGCTCATATCTGGGACAGCTGTCGGTCGCTGTATGGGTTTTATTGGCCAGCTATTCAGGCTATGCAGACAGCCCTGTCCACGAAGGACTCCCCCGCTATTAATTGTTTACCCATCGTCAAGTCAAGTCGAGCTAAGAGGCCTCTCTTTCCCATTCACAAGATATTGACGCTGGCTTTCTTAGAACTGCCCTTTCTTGGTTCTATAGCGAAATGTCGCCGAAGCACCAACTTGCTAATCACGATGGCGCAGATAACTCGATCGCAAAACGGCAACACCTAGAACTCTGTTCATACAGCACAAGCTTAACTTTAGATGGTCCTACTACTAGCGAAAAAGCAAACTCTGGATGGTGTCTCGATTACATGGAGACCACACCGCCAAGCAGTCAATCAAGTGCACCCCAATGGATATGTTTCGGGACAGTGCGTTCACCTTTCCTCTTGTCCTCTTTTTTTTAGATTTGAGATAAAATACTCACGCTACCTCATATAGCTTTGTGAAGTTCAAGCCAAGCCTACTGTCTTTCCAAACGCTGGGTCTGCCCTACAACCTGATGCAAATCAATGCCTTGGAGCTGGAGCCCCAGGATTCTTCCTACTCGACATTTACTTGCAAGACAGTGCTTACGGTTTCGCAATACCTGGCGGAAACACCTTTGTGATGATTGACCTTATTACAGCAGAGAAACTCGATATTCTTAAAGGCACGGCGCTTTTCAGTAAAGCCGTAGTTGACGCCAGAGTTTTGCGTCAGCTGTCGAAGAAAGCAAAGAAGTCTTTCGAAATATCCGTCAATATATATGGGTGGGAGTTAGATGCTCGTGACGTCGGACATCAACTGTCTAGAGGCGGGGCGTTCTTGCAGCACCCATTCTACCTCGAGGACGGCATAGAATACCTGAACCCGCAGTTCTTTGATCTTAAAGATGGACCAAAGTACATGACCCATTTGGTTGGTATGGACGATTCGAAATTTCAGGCCATGAAGTTCTCAGACGCCGTGGAAGTTACATTGGCTTCCCTCGACCATGGCATGCCAGCCTTGGCTATCAATGATTTGGATATCATCCTATCAGATGATCTCATAACTCCCCTGCAGGAGTGAGTTCGGTGGCTCATACGCTATATACGAACGAGACTGACAGTTGTAGCCACCAGAAAGTTGCTCTATCGTTCATCCAGCGCCGTGAGAATTCCGAGTACTGCCAGCGTGTTGCTAGGGAGCTTCTATTCCATACCCGTATCGCGTGGGTGCATAACTAATCTCGCGTTAAAATCCAAACTACTAACCTTGAAGTAGGTCACGCAACGCGATCCCAATATTTGCATTGGGTGGAATATTGGCAGATGTAATGGGCCTCGGTAAAACACTTACGATTCTAGCTTCAATTGACCTTGCGAGACTCGCAGCGGAGAATTTTCAAAATACCAACACTGCCGTTGGTATAGACCAGCCGACTTATCCTCGGACAAGCGCAACGCTTGTAATCGTTACATCAACTCGTGAGTTTCCCAGCCGACAGAGAAATGGACAGACCCCATTTTGACTAGCGATATAAAGAGGTTATGGATGTCTGGCGATCTGAAGTGTCTAGGTAAATAGTTGTTACCCTGAGTACATACTGGTCAGTAGACTAACCATACGGGAGAACAGGCATTTCAAAGCTGGGTCACTACGGGTTTATACTTTCCATGGGGATTCTCGAGCAACTCGACCAGCCGCCTTGATGAATTACGACATTGTCTTAACTACATTCGCGACCCTTGTTTCTGATTGCAAACGCCGCAAGATCCTTCAAAGTCTGGAATGGTTTAGAGTCGTTCTTGATGAGGGTGAGTGTTTACCACCAATGTCATCTCGAGCCTACTACACTTTACTGATCATGATGCCAGCCCACTGGATTCGGAACCCAAGTTCCAAGCAATTCAAGGCCGTGGAGGGACTGATCACGGAACGGAGATGGTGCATGTCGGGGACTCCAATTCAAAATTGCATTAATGACTTGGTGTCACTTTTGCGATTTCTCAAGTTCGAGCCATTCTCGAATATGGATATCTTCCGACAACATATCCTGGAGCCGCTCCGCAACGAAACCTTTCTTGAGTCAACCAACCCTCTCCAGATACTGCTCCAGGGGTTTTGTCTGAGACGGACAGAGAAGTATCTGAATCTCCCCCCGGCAGATCATGAGCTTGTAACATTATCACTCCACCCTGACGAACAGACATTGTACAACGATGTATTTCGGAAGTATCGACGACAACTGGACGAACTTGTCAGCAGTCTAACAAAATTGGATAAAAAAAGGACTACGCTACGCTTCTCTATGATATCAGAGTTGAGAAGGATTTGCAATCACGGTACACTGCTTGAACCTCCTAGGACGTTGGTTGACGTGAATACTCAAGCGTCCTGTGACTACTGCAATGCAGCCGAGAAAGACAATATGGCAAAGTTGAACGGGGACGCTATATGTCCAGAGTGTGATCGATCTTTATCGGTGTCGACGCCTAGCACTTCAAAGAGCCGCAGCCAATCAGTTCAACGGTCTCCACTAGAAGATAGCGGTCTGCCTTGTGAGATGGAAGACGTTTGCACTACTTCATTGGATGCAAGGTCACCGGGGCTTAATTCAGGGTTTTCGACGAAACTTCAATCTGTGGCAGACAATATTTGTCAGCGCTCGAAGAGGTATGAACCCCCTCCCACAGCCTCATTCTCTGCATTAACTTTACTGACCAAATAAGCCTTGTCTTTTCGTTCTGGACGACAACTCTCGATCTCCTGCAGAAGTTGTTGGAGCGAAAGCGAATCATTTTGAGGCGTATCGACGGCAGGCTGGGAAATGAAGACAGACTGAGGGTTCTAAACGAGTTCAAGAATGACCCTACCGTGTCCGTTCTTCTAATTACTATGCAAACTGGAGCAGTTGGGTTAGTAAAGTATCCTCTAAAGCATTGGGCTCAAATTGACGATCATATAGACTCACCCTTACTGTGGCGACACAGGTTCATATCATTGAACCACAGTGGAACCCGTCAGTTGAGGAACAGGCTATTGCGAGAGCCCTTCGTATGGGTCAGACAAACCAGGTTAAGGTGTATAGATATATAATAAAAGGGACGGTGGAAGAGGTAAGATCTAAAGAAACCCAGGTCTACTTAAAAGCCTATGGCTAATATATCGCAGAGAATACTATGTTTGCAGAAAAAGAAGAGAGACCTTATAAAATTTACAATAGATGGAAGTTTAGAAAATAAAGGATGTGGAAGCTTAGAGGTAACAGAATACCCTTCCAGCGTTCAAGTATCTTGCAATTTATTAATAAGGCTTTTAGGACCTTAAGTTTATTTTGAATATTTAAAATAACTCGATGTGAGTGAAAGGAAAAGGAAGGGGGTCGGCAACAAGCCGCAGGAGTTAATATCCTATCTATCGATCTAAAGTTGATTATCTTAAATTTCACTATCATAAAAATAATGTTTTATTCCCTTAAACTCTATCTAACCGTTCTGGCATCATTCTTCACCCGCACAATCTTGCGACTTCAGGTACATATAACAGCTGCTGCAAAAAGCCGATGACCACTTTAGATGACAAAGTCCTCCCCTTCCAAGGCAGCGAGTTCCGCATGCACTGCAACAAAGTCATGATCGCAGAATACGCAATCACCGCTTCCACATCCCCCCGCCTGCGCAAAGATCTGAGAAACTGCGTTGTCTCACACTGGACATTCGTTGGATGCGAGAAGAAATTTCTCACGCCTCAAGCTTCAGCTATTATCTTGGTCCCGATTGACTCGGCATACCAGACGAAGGTAGCTATACGGCAAAATGGGTAACATTGATAGCATAGGTCAGGAAGCGTTCATTTATACTCAAACTCATGACTGTATTAAACCTAGTATACCAGCTCCACTCATAGATCCTCCTCCTCATTAGCAATAGTAGCAGCACCACCGCCTTCAGCCTCAGCGACAATCTTGGTCCTCAAAACCTTGCCCGCAGGATCAGTGTAAATGTTACAATAAGCATTGAGACCGTAGTAAGGCGAGTACGTGTACTGCAGCTCGTACTCGACACCTCCATCAACCGTGATGGTCCTGTTGTGGCCAGTGAACTTCATATCCTTGGCGTAGTATCCGACTTCCTTGCGGTTCTTCTCGCGGCCTTGGTTGTCGATGTAGATGTTGTAGAGAAAGCCGTCTTGGGTGAGCACTCGGTTTGTGTGGGCTGAGCCGGAGAAGTCGTTCATTGAGTAGAGGATGTTGTTCTCGAGACGGATGGTGAGATCTCGCTTCTCGTTTGCTTCGGCGTCTCCATCAGAGCCGCCGCTTCCGCCGCTCCCTCCACCGATGATGTCGCCAACACCATCGCCAACCTCCCCAACAATATCCTTGACACCATCCCCAAGAGTCGCAATGATAGGGTTCAAATCAATACTCTCAAGAACATCATCAACCATGCGCAGAATATTTCCCAATCGCGCCTCAAGCTCAACCTTGGCAGTGACATTGTAGATACCAAGCTTGACCCGATCAATACCGAGATCAACACCAGCGTTAAAGTTGAGCAGGTTAAGAACCTTTGCGTCAAGGTTGATCTTGGCAGTGATGTTCTGCACTTCAACCGAAATTTCTCCAACGGAGACATTCGCGTTGAGGTAGACGTCCGGCTCCTCATTCAGAGGCGCGACGCCGCTGTTGGTGTTTTCTGTTTCGTAGATGGCGGATTCATCGTCGCCGCGACGGTTGAGTTTGTAGCCGTAGTAGCCATCGCCTTTGGCCTTTGCGGCTGCGAAGGAGGCTAGAGCAAGAGCTCCAAATACTGTGAAATGTCTCATTGTGATTGATTGAAAGGAGTGTAAAGGTGAGGATGAAAAAGAGGGACTGGATGAAGACAGAGATGGGATGGCGAAAAGAAAAGGCACAATACCCTCCAGTATCTATCAACCCGCAGTATTGGCTGATTTAGCATTAGACGAATACCACCCTATCTCTTGAAACGGCATCAATGCCCGGCTAGTAAGATCCGGCCCCATGTCACATCAGCCCAGGTTTCATGCTACCCCATGCGTAATGCAGGGGAAATCTCCTCGAGTGGAACCAATCTGACCTATCACGGACTCCATACGGGCTGTATTTCCGACAACCCCTTGTACCTGCGTCAATGCATGAGTGAAAATCTCGATCTTTTCTCCTCAGAGTCCCCATTCGAGAAAACAGTAATTTCTTTGTCACATAAAAATCCGGTTTTGTTCGTCTCGTCTAGCTAAATGCAACATTATATCCGACGATATAGAACGCCAAATAAGCTCATAAGGCCGACGGTATTCTGCAACGCGGAGATTGCAAGGGCAGTGCGCTAGGGTTCCACTTATGCTTTCTGGACTGTCTTGAGCAAAAGGAAAAAAAAGCCTCCCCAAACATTTTCATCGTCGCTGTCGCGATTCTATCATCAACACTCCTTTCATACACACAATTGATCATCATCAACATGCGCTTTTCTCTTCTTTTGCTGGCGCCACTGGTCAGCTTCGGGCTGGCACAGGCTCAAACACCTGATTCCACTGAACCTGCCACCACCGCAGAGAGCATCTCAATTGACCCAACATCATCACCCGTTGAGACAGAAACCAGCACTGCTTCTCCCACAGGAGGATCTGGAGGGGGATCTGGAGGCGGCTCAATGGGTAGAAACTCCTCCCAAGGTCCTCCAGATGTCCATCTCAAAGTCCCCGAACTTTCCGTCGGCCGTATTGAGCTCGACGTCGACAATCTGCACGCAGACATCAACCTCAACGCCGACATCGCCAAGCTGGTCCAGCTGAATGCCGGTATCCAGCTCGGCATCGAGAAAGTCAACATCACCATCGCTGACGTAGAGGCTGAGCTCGAACTCGTCGTTCGTCTAGGTCATCTTGTCGAGATCGTCAACCGCACTCTCTCATCACTGGATCTCAACCCCGCTCTGATCAACCTTCTCGACTCAGTCGGTGACATTGTTGAAGGTGTCATCGGTGCCGTGGACGGTCTTCTCGGCAGCATTACCCAAGGCGATACTAAGCTGAACTTCCTGATTGATAACCTCGGCAACATTGTTCAGCAGGTTACCAAGGCCGGCGGTGATGCTGTCAACTCCATCATTGGAGATTACAAGCAGAACATGACGTTCACTGGCGAGGAGAAGTCGCTAAAGAATGGTCTTACTCAGAAGACTTATGAGTACGCGGAGCTCAGCGCTTTGGTTAACATTGTTTTCAACAAAGCGGGACAGATTGTGCAGGCTCAGGTTGTGAAGGGTGGTGGCTCTGGCGGTGGTAGCGGTGGTGGTTCTAGTGGTACTGCCACTCCCACTGGTACTGCTCCTCAGACAGCTTCGGCTACAGGAACTTCTGCTGCTGGTGAGGCTACGACTGCTTCATCAACCTAATTGGGGCATTTAGAATAGGAAGCGATGGGAGGTATAGGATTTTCTTCTACCCTCAATAAATAATAATTATACTATCGCTCGTCTGTCCTTCTGCATAGTGTCACCGACTCTGTCCAAAACGATCAAGTAAACTACCTTACAGACCACCTCCATTTCCAGCGGGGGTCAGTACAACACCACAGTGAGCACCTGTACCAGTACCATAACACTTCTGATGTCCGGAAAGTGCTTGGCAATCCTTGATTTCTTTCCAGTGGCCGCCAATACATTTGACCTGTTTTGTGTAAGACCTTCTGGATCCAACGGATAATGGAACTAGTGTACCTACGATGCCAGTTCGGTCACATCCACAGTACGTATGCCCTCCGTTTCCAGAACCGCATTTGCTGTTCGTTCGTCGTGTGTAAGGCGCTCCACCTTGGCCGCAGTCGTTGCGACTGAACAGTTCGTTATCGGCTGGTGTAGCTGCAACAGCTGCAATCCGGAAGGTGGTGAGGATCATGGTGAACTTCATATTGACAAAAGGCTTTAGAAACGATCGGAGAATCTATAATGCCAAGTCGTGACTAATGATAAGAAAGACAAGCGCTCTTCGGTGCCTGTAATCGGTATCTATATATGCTTGCAACAGTTTGAAGGGTCGAAGCCCCACGCATAGCCCCCGAGATATAAATATCTTGAAATACGCCTTAACATTGGGATCTACATATGCTGAACTTTTAATAGATTGAAATGAATCCTCCAGATCTAGATAGGCACAGACCGGGCTAGTTTACGTCAACTTTCGGGCCCTAAGGTATGGTAGTCAATGCGCCGCCGAGCACAGATTTCCAAATTATGTCATCCGCTACTTATGGTTTAAGAGAGATAGTATGTCGCAAGAGCTGATCTCACTCAAGAACTAGCGCCGTGAAAATGAAAATTACTTAAAGGAGACTTGGCGCGGGATGTTTGCTTCCCAAGGTTCAGTAAGATTATTCGCCGACACTGACTAAGTGACGCTCTACGGAGCTCACGTATAGACTCAGCTCCCAATGTGATCCAGTAGTAGTGGTCAATACTTTGGGGGCTGTTGCAATGATCAGTTGTAATACACCGGCATGCATTTGATTCGATTACTCTGTCGGAACACTTGACCTAAACTTCACCGCTTGTGATCAGCGACAACCTTACTTTTGTCGACTGGTTAAGCTGATAAGGCGTACCACTGTTCCTTGAAGTCAATCTGTGAGCTAACGGTCCAGTTACAATGCCAATATTCCATCGGGGATGACAGAACTGGCCCCGATACTGTAGACGCGCGCAAAGGTTCGTGGAGAATCAGCTTTGTCTTTATCGACCCTTGTCAACTGGAGGAAGCCTACAGGTCGGAGTTCTACGTTATGCAAGTCAGCAAGCGGACTCCAGACTAGTTTTACCTCGGCATGTGATGTGAGCGTCGGTCGAGGCTGGCCATCTGATCATTATAAGAGATGCCTCCCTTCGCACCTATTTGATGTAGGTCAAAAATAGACGAGCCAGTACAAAGACATTATAGACCCAATCGAAGTCCCAGCCGCAATGTTTAAGCACGCCTTCACTACCCTTATTCTTCTCGGTGCCGGTGCCCTTGCTGGTCCAGTGGCCGATAACGGGGCTGCTGATACCTTTTCTTTGGAGTCATGGGCCAGTGATATCATTGCTGACCCTAAACGCAACCACCTGAGCCCCGATGCGGCTTCCAAGATGGCCATCAACCAAACCCCTGTTGGTAAAAGTGGTACAGCTGAGTCTCAATGATTAAGGCTAATTCACTGCCTAGACGACGGCGCTTTGGACAGGCGGGAATTCCGTTGTAACACTGTTGCTGGAACCAGTGCTTCGGTAAGTTAGCCACGTACTGATAGTAAGGTCTAACACAAAAAGGTTGCCGATGCTGTCTGGTGCATCGACTTCCTGGCTCGTCGTCCTAATCAGCGATGTGGCGTTGGAGCAGGTGGCCGAAGCTCTTTCTGTCGCCACGGCCTCGCCACCATCCAAGGTGTTAGTGGCAGACCAGTCTGGGAGGGAGGACCTTCTTCTCCCTGGTAAGATGCATCTGCTCCTAAGATGATGAAACTTGTACTAATTGGTACCAGTGGAAATGTTGCCCGCGCTGCTGGACGTATCATGGACAAGTGTACCCGAGGTGGAACGGTTCAAGGAGAGAATACTGCTTATGGAAACGGTTATTTGCATGTTCATATTCGCAGGCCCTGAGGATTTGCGAAAGTGGTTTACCATGATTACTGTGCAGTTACACCTATCATGGTCACAGTAGCAGCAACCTTACTCAGTTTGATGTATTTGAAAAGGCAGACTCATAGTTCTGGGGTAGTTACCGCTACTCAATTTAGTGCAATCTTCCTTTCAGGTTTTTCCAATAACTACCATGTTATCAACTATCACATTTGCTCCAGCGCACTGACGGGAACTAAGACCACACTGACACAGGTCCCATATGAAAATGAGACATCGACTAGACTGGCATTCTGTCGCTGTTAAACCATCTTCTCGGACGAAAATAAGCCGAGCCCCCACTTGACTCCTCCACCGCCACCCAACAATTGCTAGTAGTATTCTGCCTTAATCGTGAAATTAGAGATCGGGCACTTTTATGTCAAACCGGCCGACCCACAGATCGCAATCTGCCATTCAGGAGGGGTCAGCCATCCAATTTCCCTACTGTTTGTATAACACTCACACACAGGGCCTCCCCTTCGCGTCGTTTCTGCGAAATCTTTCCGAGTTTATGATTATATCAAAACATTCTTGACTATGTCAGACCCTGTACCAGCGACCGAGCTCGACCCCAACGTTTGGTATCATATCACTGAACAGAATGTCGACAAAGACTACAAAACAGACTGGCGGTCTATTCTACAAATTAACCAGGACCCAAAGTTGAAGGACGATAACCTTCATGTATGGCCGGTGAGGACAGATGACGGGAATGTTTCTGCATTCTGGCAATTTGTAAGCTCATCGCCGCTCCTTGACATCCCACAACGACTAATTCTTTGCTATCAGCAACCGATGGAATCAACACCCGGACGATACATGCTTCGATATTCCCAAACCGGAGCAGGTGTACAACTATCTGTCTGTCTTCATAACGACGTCGATGAAAAGAATACGGAAACACGCCCTTGCTTGCGCAACGCGACAAATCACGAGACACAACAATGGGATATTTTCGAGTTCAAGTCAAATAGTACTTATCGGCTCATCAACGTGCATAATGGGACTAGATATCATATGGACTGTTTGCCCAGCGGATCAGTGTTTATGAGCCCTGATGTTGACGATAGACCGTACCAGAGTGCGCAGCATTGGCTGATGACCAGTGCCTCAAACGTGGACGATAAGGCTTATAGCACGACCGCCTCAGAAGTAAGCTCTGGAAGCCTCTCCAATGACTCTGCTGTGTTTTACTAATACCGTCACAGAACCCTTCCTCCACATCATCCGAAACCGCCGCGTCAACCACCGATCCAGTCTCCGAATCATCGGGTCACAAAGGACTATCATCCGGCGCAACAGCTGGTATTGCCGTAGGCGTCGTACTGGGTGTTATCGTTGTTGCCGGATCCTTGGCGGCTTATTTTATATGGAGGTCCAGGAAGAAAAGTAATGCAGCAACAGGCTCAACGACCACCACGACGAACAATGACTGGTGCGATAAAGGTTTATCCGCTCCGCCATATGAAGCTCACAGCCCTGAAGACGTGGGAAAGTCGACTGAGCCCGTTGAGATTATGGATGGTGCAACTAGCTCTGTTGCTGCTGAGCTTCCCGGAAACCAGAGATATGAGCTTGCGTGATCAATGTTCTTAGGCATTGTTTCGAATTGCGCATTTCGTGCTTGAGATATCCCATAGTTTCTTTTTTTTCTTTTTTGTTTAAACAACTGTAGATAGATGAGACGCTCAAGTCTAAAAAAGATCCAATTGGGTGATACTCCAATTTGGACACCCAGTTCGATTTCGTGGCATCGCTCAGGTATTGGCTTGGTAGTCTCAACACCATGATGTACCCATGCAAGGCATGCCTTGTCTCCCTCCACTGGTCCTCCGCGTGACGACAGACGCCTCAATAGCTTTCCTCAATGCCTGCCTTGGAAAGCCAGGCCCCTTCATTAGACAAACAGCTATCCGAGACAGGTTTTGTATCAATGAATTTATACTGACCAGCACCCTTGGAGGATAAATCCTCGGCCGTGACGTTTCTGACGGAAAAAGATTGACAAAGCTCCAACTATCCGGCTGCGCAAACGTAGGCTCCTGTCGAGTCTCTGACAGCATAGCCAGCCCACTCGAATCCAGCTCTATCGTCTCTTTGTCTACAAGGCGGGCACCGAATGCCATAAGCTGCTTCTCAACACCAACAACACTAAGAAATTGGGGCGCAGATGAATCAGTCGTTGCGTAGTTACAAAGTTCAGTGGAGGAGAATTCTTGGTCCCACCATCTTCCTCCCCAAGGAAGTTCCGCCAATAGTTGCAGCTCATTGGTTCCAGGACCAAGAAGCCATTTCATTCTAAAGATCATCTCATCTCGGTCGCGATAACGAAGTGTGGATCCGAACATGCGATTTTCTTCGGACAAGGGAACCGGCGCTTCGATTGACTTGCTCAGGACAAGACAACCAACATTGAAGCATGTATAAGTCAGACGAGAGATGAATGAGTTGGGGGACGACAATGGCTGGGATGAGGTCCATAAGATAGGCCCCAGCTCTTGTAGGATTGTGCATGCTGTGTGATCTCCCTGGGAATACAATGTGGGTACCGATGGTAAAGGTTTTTCGGCATCTTCAACCAATCCAGTTGGGAACTCATGAATGAGGGGGATTTGTGTAAGGGTTGGATCGATTATGGTGTCATATTGACCTGATTCAACCGCCGGGCTGCAAGAAGTCCGTGTAATAGTGATATCGGGAAGTGGCTCAGCAGACGTAGCGTCTCCCTGTTTCGTAGGAATGTTACTTCTCTCAATATGTCTTCCCCGAGCTTTACGAACTTTAGAGCCTTCAATCGGATCGCCAGCTTCATTGGCCAGGTTAAGAACATCCGTTATGGCGCCTTGGAAAGTGGATATCAAGCCAGGGTGCTGCTGCACAATATCATGTTGTAGCATCTGGTCCGTAAGGTCTACCACGACAGTACTCATTCGCTCAATTATTCCTTCAAGATGTAATATTCGGTGCCATCGGGTTTCGTCGGTCTCTTGTTTCTTCTGCCGATGCTTTTTCTGTGCCGCTCTGTTACGTGCTCGACGTTCCTGCGTGCGGGTTAGGCTATTCGGACTTTTTGACATGAAATCTCGGCACTGGGCTTTCCTACACTGGCTGACTCGTTTGAACTATAGGAATTTGGGGTCATTGTGATGAGGAGCTAGCTGCACCGTCGGTGAGGCCGTCTTGGCTTGGCGAGTTCAATAGAAAGATTTCAATTATGAGTCGGAGAAAATTGATAAATTATGGCTGTAATAGAGCTTTACAGAACATAAATGGGATCAAAAAGAGGCAGTGCTTAGAGGAGAAATTGGCTGTAAGACGGCGATGAAAGAGTAACAATTTGGGCGGTCGGAGACTCTTGTGTGGAAATGACATAAACTTGCCCGAGACCCCACTTGGTTTGGTCTCGACTACTAACCCGAATAGGTCACATATACAAGCAACGACGAACCCACCAGCAATGCTTGTATTAGAAAGGGTAATATTTAAGTATTTCCGTTGCGAGTTTTGGTGATTAAAAAGGACACAAGTAATCATGGCCTCTCAGCAGCTAAAAATAACGCTGTTTGACATTCCGAGTATAGCACGCAAGTCGTGGTCTCCAAATGTATGGAAAGGTAGGGCAAACTCGAACCCAATTCCAACCTTGTGACACTAAATATGAGAGATCAGTACGCCTGGCACTGAACTATAAGGCACTGCCGTACTCCACCGAATGGCTCCAATTCTCTAATCTTAGCACAAACATGCTGCCCCAGTAAGTTCTCAGTGTGTCCATCCTATCAGTGACCTGTCTGATTCTTCGTAAAGCGTTGAACCCAATAGACCACCACTGAGCCCGCATACCATACCCTGTGTCCTATTTCAAGAGGGCGAGACCATAAAAGGCATAATTGGGGCACGAGCTATAGCCGAGGCTTTAGAGAAACAGTCTAGTCTTCCGTCACTTCGACTAGAAGCCAAAGACTCCGCTAAAGTCGAGCGACTGGCAGAAAAGCTTCTTATAGCTAGTCGACCACTATGGGCTCATTTATTGCCCAAGATCCTTACTGAATCTAATGGGGAGTACTATTCAACAACGCGAGCAAAGCGATTCGGTATGAGCCTTGACTTGTATTACACCGAGCATGTTAGCCAACATCTCTGGAACCATCTTTATGCCATGTGTCTCGATATTGGGGAGTCGCTTGCCCAGACTCCGGGACCTTATCTTCTTGGCCAGAATCGTAAGTCAGGCCTCCATAGTCTTGAGTGTTACTGACGATCATATGTGAAGCGACGTATGCCGACTTCACCGTTGTTGCTCTCATTAAATTCTTTCGTTGTGTCGATAAACCTATGGCTGATCACTTCTTTTTGGTCGAACCGCGACTTCGCAAGCTTTATCAAGCATGCTATCAGTGGCTCGAGCGGGATGATTGATCCTCTTTTGAGATATATACCTTGCACCAATATTACTTTGCCATCCGCTTCAATTACGTAATCCCCTCTACTTTGACTTTGACGTCTTATGAATAATATCCAGGCTCCGTCATTTGGCACGTTTCCACGACCGCTTTATGCATAATTAACTGTTGTATGACTCTTCTCAGCCCTGTCACAGAGACATGTAGGTCAATTAGTAGTCAGCTTGCCTAGTCCGGAACATTGACCCAACTTTAGTCTTAGCATTGCGGTAGTTTTGACATAAATAGCTCCGATCTGTTCGCTACGTGGCCAATAGGAGGTTTTCCATCTTCTGACCCGGGGGCGACAAATCGAGCAAAAGAGCAAGGAAGTGTCGCTGAAGGAAGGATTATGCTATTGTGGATGATCTCCAGTCATATAGACAGAAAATGTATTGATTCTGCTACGTTCCACTGATCGACCTGTTATACGAACCCATAAATCATCTTTTAGCGTAGCTCAACGTCATTAGATACTACCTTCAATTCTTTACCACTGTCTTACATTATCATCTATTTATAAACAATGATTGGGTTTCAGACGGTGGACTTGGTCACGAAATGATCGACAGGCATCCTTGCGAGACAGGCCACCGCAGGCATCTTCCAAGCACCAAAGGTGAGATGATCACCACAGTCAACGGACAATTCTAGAATAGAAACCGCCGTCTGATAGAATATACAGGCCTATATATATAACCTCAAAGCCCGTTAGGAGTTGAATCTCCCCATCTCTGCAATCAACTGTTTATTTTTCCTCACTTCAACATCTAAATCAACTCAGCCTCTCAGCGACATCTTTCCTCAGCTCAAACTCATGACCATGCATTCCTCTATCCTCATCGCCTCCGTCTTAGCTGTTTTTGCTCAGGCTGCTCCCCAAGCTACCTGTCCCTCTGGAATCTCCGCTGAGATTCACACCTTTGACCAAGAGAGCTGCACACGTGCTGAGATTACCGGTCGCATTACAGTCCTGGTCAAGGATCCAGTCAAGTGCACGAAGCTTCCCTCGGACAAGCCCGTCAAATCCATCTGGACCAAGTATCTTGGCGAGGGATGTATACGTATGCATTTTCGCCTTGTGTTGTATCTGATTCATCGCAGCTAACTTGATCATAGTTGAGACTTATAGCGACCTTGTTTGTACTATGGATCGGCACGACGTATCTACTGAGGCCTGTCTCAGTGGTGACAAGTCTTATGGAAGCTACATGGTTGTGTGCAACTAGTAACTAGAGTTACGGGGATATTTCGACCGGTGTTGGCTTAGCTGATACCTATCTTGAGCGGAACTCACGTTTGTGCTTTAAGGGATATCGTGTACAGAATCACTTAAACTCGGGTGTATAACAAGATATCTCACCATTTTTAGATTTACATGAATCCAAAGGCGGAGAGGGCTCTCCGCTAGAAAAGTCGTATCATCGCAGAACAGATGGTATGCCGTGACAGACTGTGCCACCTCCCCATCTTGTATCCGCAGTATCCGATTAAGTGTATAGCCCGACGCCAGCAGTGACCCAAAGGCGAGTTGAAATTTCATCGATAGCCAATGCGCCTGAAGCGTAGCAGACTTTCCAGCATCTCTTGTACCTCTCCCAGCAATAGCGAGCAAAGCCAGATCATCCGTCAGTCTCATGTCATATTTGCATCTTATCTATAAAAAGATTAAAGAAAAAACATACCTTTCAGTAGCGCTCAAATAAAATGCAACATTCGCAGCAGTCTGCAGCTCCAGACTTAGAACGAAGATCCGTCCACAAGCTGCCAAAACGAAGCAGAAGGATGAATCTGGGGATTTCAGAAACTCTCAAAGACCTTTCTTCCTAAGTAATGGAGTACAGGTGATCCTTACCATCATTCTAATCAAATACTGTAACAGCGTGGCGTCAATGCTGTTTAGGTTCGTTTCATGTAGAATATGTGCTAGGGCCTCGCCACCGCTCACACGGGAATCTTGTTGAAACTCGATGAATTTCTGAACGTTATTTGTCAGTGTCGCACGGGCATGGGACTAGTAAACTTACGTTGCAGGTGTCAAAACTATCCAAATGGTTGTCATGTCATCAATCGCGTTGTCACTCTCCATCAAAGATTTTCTCCACGTCGAGATCGCGTCGATATGCAAAGACAACGCCTCGTGTTTACATGACGTTCCCCTGACGGCTACGATGAAAGCCGCCAGCAACTTAACAGACGAATCAATTAAAGGCCCAGGCGAATTTGTAAACAAGTCGAGTCTTGGAATCGGTATGTGATCTTTCTATATCAGGCTGTACACGTGACTGGGAACTTTGTTGACCACCCCGGCCTCGGATGCTTTGGAATGCTTCTGATTTGAGATGGAAGCGGCGAACGCCATTACCGATGCAGCCGATCGTGAGGCGCTTATAACGTCCACATATCGTTTTTTCTTTCCATCACACCAACCGTTATGTCAACACAACATTCCTCAATATTGGCTATTATGTAACTGCAATTGCCGTTTTCTCTTCTTTCGACAGGACTCACAACCTTTTCATACCGGTACACCAGCCATGTCGCGTGGCAATTCCTTTTTACATTAAAGTTTTCGGGAATTCGGCAGGATGGAATGCCTTTAGATGACCACCCTTCGGCAGTTCCATCGTCGAATCAGCCTCACCACAGACTGTGTCGATCAACATCTTGGCGACTCATACCCCAACCAATGAACCCTGGGAAAGTGGTCAGCATGTCTGAGACATTACTGACCTGTAGCCAATGTTACGCTGAAGGAAGCGGGGAAGTGCAAGGGAATTGAAATAAGACTTTAAAAGAGCAACTTCATGACACTTCGTGCTGACATTTGAGTTCAGGTCGAAGGATTCCAGGTCGCAGGGATTTTAAAGTTTAAATTCCGCTACATTACGCATCCTTTCCGCCGATAGTGACACTTCATATTTGGAAAGCGAATTTGCCAGCAGCAAGATGTGCAGTCACATTTTTTAGGCATGTACATCCCGGCGTTGCTTATCTTATTCAAGGTTTTATAAGGCAGAAGTCTCGAGCTATACAGATAGACAAAACAACAGTTCCAGCTTATCGCTTTCAGCGTTATTCTACAATAGGAAGATAATTCCTCGCTTATCTTATCAGAGGTTATCGCAATGGACATCTATGGGGACCCACTATGGATGTCTCGCAATTGCCAACTATTGGCTACATGTATGACACTAAGATAGCTGATTTCATCCTTATCGTGATCAGTCTTGTCGCTTCCTTCTTACCGCAGCCGCGCTACCCTACAGATACATTTCCACGCTGGCTTTCTTTGTTCTTTTCTCACTCTTCAGAGGGCTGGACCAATCCTACAACTTACTACTATGGTTTATATATAACTAACTTTCGTAGTAGACAAAACCTGACAAGTATTTCCTAAAATGCTTACTGCTTAGCTCACAAAGATTGCTTTTCAGTTCTGCATCTCTTGTTTCATTAAATTCCATGTGTAGACAACACGGCAAAGCTATTATCTTTAACCGGCAATTGGTATGATGTCATTAGCCAGAACGGGCTGTGCCGCGGCATCTCATTGAGCTTATCGTACTCAATTTACGACTATCGTTGTTTCTTGTAAATCTGGCCGTTGTGTTAATACAATCGAAACATCCTCGGATGTCCAGTCCTCCGAGCCTAAAGTCTCCTTTAATTATGTGTGCATCACCTTAACTACATTGACACTCTGCATATTATCTACTGCCGAGATCACAACTGCAGATGCCGAGATCACAATTGCAGATCCCATTGCGCAACGATGAAGCTAAATGTAGGGCTCAGCCTAATGGGCCTCGGTTGAGGTCCCTTGAAACCTTGCCGATAAGTTTCCGGTCGATCACCGCGCGATACCATGGAAACAATCTCCCGGGGAACTGTTCCTAGGGTCTTTATTGGAACGACGGAGCAGCTCCAGAGGAAACATGGCCATTGCTCGAGTCCACAAACGGCTTCTCACTTAGTAAGGGGATAAGTCCTTGTGTTCAGACGTGTCGATAAACTAATATCCACTTAGCCGCCTGAGTGTTGGAACCAAAGAATCGACGGACTTGTGATTAAAATGTCTTTGCGTCAAGCGCCGGCCCGCTCCCCGCCCTCTTCGGCCATAAAGCGGTTTGTTCACACAGCGTGGAATGGGCAAGAGTCAGGGTAGCTTAAGGGTTATCATGATCGACGTTTTAGCCCTGGATCCGCGAAGCTATAGACAGAGCCTCAGAACTAGAGAAATTTGTAAAATTGTTCATCTCCCGTCTTTTGTTCATCGATCATTGTGTTAGACGCCTCCAGACTACGGAGGACCCAGACAACATTGAAACGTAGGGCTGATCTGGTGTTACCAAGTTGGCCAGGGTCATGAAACATATCGCGGTAAATATGGCTGAAATTGGAAAAGACTCTCGGATCAACTGTTCTTCACCCGCACGGATCAATCGCTGTTCTTTATTATCTGCAGCACAGCACAGATCAGGACAGAGTTGTTTCAAGGAGAATAGTAAAACACCAGGCACCGGGAACCGGGATACCTCTGACAGATTGGGTACTGCTTACCCGAGTTTTCGGAAAGAAATCTGTTCAAGCCATTTACGTGATACCGCGGCAAAACAGTGCGTATCTCGCGTTCGGTTTTCTTCGCGAAATGTGGCTGGGTTACTAAGGGGAGCGGTGATGGGAACTAATCCTATTCGAGTTGGGTAATCCTTTTCTTCTGGAAAACTGTATCCTTGGCAGTTCCCACGTTTTTGGGTCTGCTAAGACAAGCCATTGATATCAGGGCTTGGCTGGTGGGCTGGGTGCTGGAGAGCTCTCATCAGGCAGTTCGGCGAGATCAACTTCCATGACTCGTTTGGTGCTCTACACGCTTTGACAGTAGCTCCACTTAAGCGACCTAGCTTGAAGCTAAAGGAGGTTTTGCTGAGGTGCTAGTGGTCAACTAAAGAGGTGGGGTCGTCATAGGCATGATGATTTTCGCGGCTATCGAAGCTCAGGGTGAGCAGGTTCTGCAGAAGAAGCGCCACGTACCCAATGAATGAAGGGGCCCAACCTTGAGCGGGTTCAGCCCATGCGGCGATCCCCGGCTAGTGCTGCACTAGAGTGTCTTGAGTCGTGAACCATTGGTGGTATCATGGGGGGCGCATGATAATACTGGCGGGGAGGGGGCAGGGCTGGCAGGGAGGTGTTCAGTGTTCAAGAT
>JABKKP010000255.1:0-19609 GCA_013624355.1 Fusarium caatingaense
AAGTATCTCTATCCATGGAACCGGAGGTGTCGGCAAAACTTCCCTGGCCCTTCTCTACGCCCATCAATCGTTGTCAGAGTACCAGTTCATTTTCTTTATTCGAAGCGACTCTGCAATTTCTTTGGACCAAGACATCACAAAGGTGGCACTGAAAATGGCTCTGCCAGGTGCAGCCGATGATCAGCACTCAGCAAACCGAGAGCTGGTCCTTGATTGGTTGCGGAGCACAGGTATAAATACACCTCTCAGCAGCATGAAGGTTCTCAATTGATAACGCTTTGATAGCATTCAGGTGGCTGCTCATCTTCGATGAGGCAGATAATGGCGATTTAACAGACGACTTCTGGCCATCAAGTGGTAATGGAGCCGTAATCGTTACCACCAGGGCAGAATCCGTAGGGTTTGCATATTGTGAAGAGCAAATTCGCCTCGAACCATTCTCATCCGAGGAAGGAGCCCAACTGATTGTGCAGCTCATGTCATGGGGAGGTGGCCGACCGAGTGACGTTGATTCGGCAAAGCGGTTGAACGACGAGTTAGGGGGCCTGCCACTCGGAATTAATCAGATGGTCGCTCACATGCGAGTGAAAAAGACCTCGCTACCAAAGTTTCTTGCATTATACTGCGAAGACAAGCACAAGTATCACTCCGATCTCGCGGGCCGGGGTGGCGATAGTGGGAAGCGACTCGGGACGATCTGGCTCATGTCATTCAAATCATTGGAGAAATTGCCGGATTGCAGAGCTCTGCTTGGAATCATGTCGCTTCTGAGCCACACCGATATCCCAGAAGACCTTTTCAATCACTGGAACAAGCCTAGGCCAAGCTCTAAGATACCTCTTCTGAAATTCTGCAATGACGAAACGGAGTAAGTGGTTCTTCTATATACTTGGTCTAGATATTGATGCGATACTGTCAGCTTTGTCGATGCTGAGGCAGCTCTGCTAGAGCGAGCACTCATCGACAAGGAACCAAGCACTGGAGCCTTATCAATCCACAAGGTAGTCCAGGTCGAGGTAAGTGTTTCCGGCTGGAGAGGATCCGGAGGTTTAGCCTTGTGCTTACCCGACCACAGTTCGCATCATTTCTCAGCAAGGAAGATAGACAATCTTCCTTCGATCTCGCTTCGAAACTCCTTAACAATATGTTTCCCAGGAAGTATACAGGATCAAGACTTGATGACACATCCAGAGCCCAGTATGCCCGATACATCCAACACCTTATTTCTTTGAATGATCATTATATCAAAACGCCACAAAACCTTGTGCAACTGGAAGCAACGCCTGAATTCATAACCTTAGCTGCATACTGTGCTTGGTAGGTATGGACACCGCTATGCGACCGCATCATCGCTAATTAACGAACAGGTACCTTTTCGAGATAGCCAACTTCCCCAACTTGCAGAAGCTGCTGGAAGGTGGAATTAGGGCTTGCGAAATGGTCGAGGAAGCTAACCGGGACAATGTGGCGTACGCATTTTTCCACCACATATCCGGTACCGCAGAGACCGCACAAGGGAATTTCAGAGAGGCAGAGAAGTCGCTCCTTCGTGCCCTTGAGATCCGTGAGAGTTTGCAAAGCCCTGATGTTGATGATATTACTATGACTTTAAACAATCTCGGGATCGTGTATAACTCCTTACAGGACTACCAAAAGGCTGAGTATTATGTCTCCAAGGCCATCAAACTTCTTGTCGATGCCCAGGGGAAAGGCACTCAAGACCGTGACCAGATCCAATCTATCAAGATGGCAGAACACAATCTTCAACGAATCGCAATTCACAACAAGAGTATGACAATCAAACGGAAGGATCTCGACGACATGATAAACTTTTACGAACCCCGTGGGAATTGGTTCATGACTGGACAGTGCGTATTTCCTATGCAGGTGCTTGACGCTCGGAGTCCCTGACCTTGCCTCTTAGCTGTTACCTCATCTTGGGAATGTTCCTGCAAGAGTCGGGAGACCTTGCAGCTACCGAACTTGCATTCGAACAGGCTCGAGCGTGGCTGGACAAGCCAGGTAGGGCGGAAAAGGCTCCCCAAACAGCCATGATGATCTACAAGCTGGGATACGTGAGCTACATCAGACAGGAATTCGCGAAAGCCGAGTGAGTTGTACTCTCCCTGCAGTCAATGTTATACTAGGGAGCTGACTTTCATAGACGCCTCTTGACTGAGTCGCTTAAGATCTCTAAGCTCCACGCCGCTATCCCTGGCGAACAGGCGAGGACTCTGGCCATATTGGCCAAATGTCAGCGAATGATACCTGGTAGGCAAGATGAGAGTGATAAGAACATGTTGGAAGCAAAGACATTGTTGAAGAAGCTTCAGGACAGGTCAAACGCCTTCTATGACGTGCTAGTTGAGGACGAGGTGATGATGAACAAAATTGTCACTGGGCTGTATCAGTAAGAGGCATGATGGACGACAAAACTTTTCACTGGAAACCACCTCAACGTTGAGAGTAGTATCTAGATAGGCATAATGTGTTGGAAAATGGTTGAAAGGAGCATTGATTGACATTTGCCAATGATATATTCTACTTAAGTCACCCTGTACAACGAGCTTTATTCCACTGACTCATCACAAATCGTTGACACCTTCCAAGGCATTGAAGACCAAATGACGAGAGATCTCGCCTATGAACATACTTGTTAATATCAAGGCTTCACGAGCAAGACATGATCATACCAGTTATCTTCATGTGCAAGTTTTAGCTTAGCCACCTGCACCGCCGTGCTCGTCACGCTGTTCCTGAAGGCGAATATCAGGATAGCTGTCACCCAAGGTGGGCACAACGGTCCTCACATGCCGGGGGCTGACAAAGGCCTTCCACGGCTGGAGCTTCTCGGGCGAAGGGAGGGGATCGTTCGCGCCATCAGTGGAGCAGTAGAGAGGTGGGGGGGCAAAGGGAGAGGGAGAACGAGACACTGCCTCCCGCTGACTTTCCATGGTCTGGCTAGGTTTGGGCGTGAGATTTGAATAATAGGGTGAAGAAGTTTCGTTTGTTGTGGAGAATGACAACGGATGTCGAAGGTAGAAAAAGTGGTCTTATAAATAGTTGTCAGCTCATTAGTCTGACAGTGATGCTACGTATTGCTATGCCTGCATTTACAAATTGACTCCCAGATTGTGAAGCAACTAGCACTGGTTAGTATGGGCCACCATGTCCCAGATCATGAGGTCCATTGTTTCCATAAGATAACAGGCAGGAGATTACCCCGCAATCGATTACTACCCTCTGTGCAGTTGCTACGCTTCATATCGATGTTGATAAGACATCCATTAGGCCCTGTTGTCAGAAGTAGCAAGCCACCCCCCGAGTAATCCTCCTATCGGCTGAGGGGTGTTGATGCAATACGTGTCAGTGGATAGATGGTGGACAAGACGGAAACAGTTGTTGAAAGGCTTTTGCCAAGACAGAAACGAAAAGATCCAGAACGCGACGACTCAACAAGAAAATAGAAACGCACGAGATATCCACAGGTTACCTCCAACACAGCCTGGTAGTCATTCTCACGCCCCCTTCTCCTCGGCGGAAGTACCTATGTAGTTGAAAATCAGGCTCCGGACCTCCACACTCTCCCTTGGTGGCGCTTTGGGATGCGCCCAAGGGTTATCAAACGAGGTATGCGGGCAAGCTGATGTCGATCAATTAGCTAACTTGTTTCTGACACTACCTGCGATACGTACTTGTGATTTCGGCACCGGGGCGGCTGTTCAAAGAGTCAAAGGTGACAAAAATACATAATTCGTCGGGCTTCTGTTCCTTGAGCCAGAAGAACCGGTGCTTCTTGCTGTGCTTTAGGCTGTAAGTCTCGCCAACATAGTCTTCACTGACGAGATCAGTTTCAACAAGGTCAGCGTCGTCGACTGTGTGAGGGTCGCACAGCGCTAGTGGTGACGAGTCAATGGTCTTGATAGGCCGCCACGTGCTAGGTTGGGGATAGTCAGTCAGTTAGGTGCTTCCTGTTTTAGTTGGCAGGGACTCAGCCTCACTTCACCACCCTTATTCGCCATTCACCGCTGTCAATATAATCGGCGATCTCTTGGTCCGTAAGGTGGCGCCGGGCCCGGTGGAAACCACCGAATCTTGTATGATCTGATTACCCGGAGTTGTTAACGATTGTAATTCAAGCAAATCACATATTCCTGGCTTTGCTTTTCACATACCGATATGCACTGCATAGACCGGTGGTGCAGGCAGTCTCGCTTTGTCAAACGTGTTCTCAGGGATAGCGGCCACTTCCTTGCGGTTCTGTTCACTAGAGCGGCGCTTCTCAATTGGTCAGATCAACTCATCACTCTATCCAATGTACACGGTTGCCAAGGACTTCTTACCCTGATATCGTAGCAGATCACCCGGTCAGGCTGGAAGACCTTTTGAAGAATGTCTGTGTTCTCCACGATGTACGCAACGCTGTCTTGAGTGTCGTTTTCGAAATCGATACCAGTAGAGTGACGGAGGAACATGAATCCATGTTCGTCACAATTGAATTCATTCTCCCTACCACGAATGTCTTCGAGAGAAACAGAGTGAAAATCTTGCTGCACGTTACTGACAGCTCTCTTGTCGTATGAAACATTGCTTTCGTAGATATACGGCTTTTCTGTTTGGTACAACGGCAGGTCATTGAGATACTTGAAGTAAACTTGAGTCTCGGTACGGGAAGCCATGATTCGGTACTCTAGGGGTTCAGAACAACTGGAAAGCCTCTTTAAGGGACGCGCATGAGTTCTAGGTAAATGTGATTCAATATGAACATTTGCTTCCATTTATACACGACTATCAAGTACTAAGACATGTACTGATACATCTAACGTTGACTACCACGTAAACGTCAATCTCCTTTACCCTTCTCTCCATCGGCAGGCTCATTAGCTGCAATGGCCAATTGGCCTGCTCCAACTGCAAGCTGGCAAGCCGATAATATTAGGCTCGCAATTCCCAGAACCAGGACAACCCATACAGTACACCACCGAGCAGGATCCCGCCTATCCCTCCACATCTTTCTTACTCTCGTGGGACACTGGGACTCGTTGTATTGTTGAATCTCCAACAGCCTACCGCCGAAGATGCGGAAATCAATCCAAGGGGCGTAGAAGTCTTGGTTTGTGAGTGTGCCTTTCGGAGTTTTGACACTAGACGGCCAGAAGCACGCGTACTCCGAGCTAACAGACCTAGAGAGTACACATTTGAGGAGAAAAGTAAGTTCTTGGAGTGGCAGAGAAAAGAGCGGCCCGGTCTTCCAAGGAAGGAGGTGCCTACGACCAGCATGACTTTTCGACTTCCCCAGTTGCCCAAACAAAAGACGAAAGGATAAAAGGACTTCTTGATGCACTGTGATGGGATCCAATGATGCCTGCACCGCATGGGGTTCAGCAGGGTAGTAATCGCTTATCAACCTGCGTCTTATCAGTTTCAGCCACCGGGAGCGGGAACAAGGCTACTCGGCTACTGGGCGCCTCGACCAACAAACCGTGTAAAATAGTCACCCATCTTACCGCCGAGGCAGTGTAAGGCGCATAAAGAGGGGTACTTGAACAGGCAAAGCGTCCGGCTTGTGACGTCCAGCCTAAGGTGTTGGCTGATGTGGGGGACCCATGTGATATTGAGGTTACCAACATGCTTAAGGCTCCAATAGTTTAGTGTTGCGAGATACAGAAGTCGATCTGGGCTGATAGTCGAATCTGACAAATCGTCAAGAAGCCCGAGGGAGCGGAGGAAATGCCCAGGCCTCCGAACGTGTATGAAAAGGGAATCAGTTCGTTGTTTCGAAGGGTTCGGGTCGGCCTGCTGAATGGTGATGTAATGATGGTTGTTATCCCCAGTCATGTATGTGTACATGAATGTAGACCACCCAAGAGCAGCCACAGCCAGGCTCTCTCGCTGTCCTTTAGTCAGACTGCCGTTATCAATTTCATCTGCAATCTTGCCAATTGTGGGAAGTTCTTTTTCGTCTGAATCTAGAACAAACTGCATGATGGCGAAGTGTACGTGATAGAGAGACTCTAAAGTGAGGGTTGGTTGTCCAACCTGCATCTCCTCTTCAATTCGCGCTATAATTGGACTGGTATCCAGCCACCTGACGCGGACTTTCGACTGTAGGCTATCTTTCAGTTTTGACCGGTATTCGGCGAGGGTAAGGTGTGACGTAGACATGGAGGGCGTGTACAAAGGGCTGCAGGAACAATAGACTAGGTAGCATGATAAAGTATTGTATTACGTTCACAACATGATTTTCGGTAACACTTTATAGCTTGCTATGTCAGGCCTCCACTTGACACGATGAGGGAAAATGGTTTTGCTTTTTCCCCTTCAGCAGTGACACCCATGTCGATCTTCAGCCTCGACCTGGGCAAGGGTGGGATGACTGCATACGCCTCAGCGCTTAAAGGACCAGCAATGCGGCTCTATGCTTGTTTTCACCCTGATCAAGGCGAATGAATTCGGTGATGTATTTTACAAAACTGCGCATTTCCTGATTTACAAACACCATGTGACAGTCATTGAAACTGGCAAGGTCTGGTGCAAGTAAGGCTCCTCGCAAGGTTTCCGTCTGCATGTCTTACAATCAAAGGCTTCAATGCTTCCATTCTGCCGTTCCCTATTGGTCGCCTGATTCGATACATAAGCTGGTCACTGTCGAACTATTGGCATGGTACATCAAATGATGTACTTGTCCGGAATGTACCTCACTGAAGCCTAATGATTGGCCCTTGGCAAATTCGCCCATGCAAACCCCGCGACTGAACACGTTATGAGTGCATGCCAAGACGCCTGGCCAGAGCCTGTGTCACCACCGCCGCTACGAAATGATATGATCGGAGGATCTCATCCATTAAGGCAGCAGAGCCGCAATCTTCCCAGTCAGCAGTGGTCCCCCACCTTCCCTTTTCCGTTTCTCTTTCCCCGCTCCAGTTAGTCCGCAATGCTTTTCTGCACTCTCCAGACCCGCCGATCCACGAGGATTTCCTTCCAATCCCGCATTCTTAGAACATTTCTTGTTGCCTCATCTCTTCAATCAATCTCTTGTATTTTGGCCTGTGCTTCACCGCCGGGCCTCGCGTCAAGCAATATTGGTATCATTGCGTTTTCTCGTTTTATTCACAACACCCATTCCCAAGTCCTTCGAGAGCTCCCAAGGCAAAAGGTCATGACACAGCTTAACCTCAGCCGCGATGGTGGGCGTAGCACTCAACGAGCCTTGCTCGGTGCCACGGCACAGGATCTTCAGCATCTGCTTAATGATGGTTCACTTACAAGTGAAGACCTGGTGGAACTCTCCCTTAAGCAAATTGAGGCTTTTGACCACCAAGGACCTCATCTACGAGCTATGATTAAGGTGGCTCCCCGCGAGAAGCTACTGCTCAAAGCACGCGAGTTAGACGACGAGAGGCAAGGAGGGAAAGTGAGAGGGCCATTGCACGGCATCCCCATCGTTTTAAAGGTGAGCTTTGATAAAAGCGTTGTCGTTCTGCTGGAGAACCAGGGTTGTCTGGACAGACATTGCTATTTGTGTGCTAATTGACACCAGGACATCATGAATACTGACCCGTACTGGGAACTTCCAACGACGCAAGGTGCCAAAGTACTGGAGCATGCCGAGAACGCAGGGCAATCGAAGCTTGTTGAACAGGTATAGTTTGACAGATTGCTATTATGCCCGATTTCTTATCCCATCTGACTTCTCCGTAGCTCATCCAAGCAGGCCTGATTGTTATTGGCAAGGCTAATCTATCTGTGAGTTCCTTATTGTCGTGTTGCGGATGGTGTAGATTCTAATTGCTGCAATAGGAGTTTGGGGCTGGCAAGTAAGTAAGCCCAAGTACTTCAGTTATTTATATCGTATTGACACATAGAAAAGGGGAGAGAAGGGCATCGGCGGCCTCTCGGCTCTCGGTGGTCAAGCGCAGTCTACGTACGTCTTCGAGCCTATCAAGAGAGAGGATAAGGGCCTTGCAAACCCGGTAAGTTCACCAGATTCTCCATAGCCTTTAACCTCAAACAGAGCAAGCAATTGATGAAACGCGCAGAACCCTGGAGGCTCATCAACTGGATCTGCGCTGGCCGTGGCCGCTGGATATACTCCTATTTCTATCGGCGGTGAGGCGGACGGCTCTCTAGTGACGCCAGCCAGCCGAGCCGCTCTATACGCTCTCAAATGCACCCCACAAACTATTTCAACCGAGGGGCTCTTCCAGGTCGTTCCAACCTTTGAGACGGTCGGTGGCATGGCGAAATCTGTTAAGGATCTAGCCGATATCACCAGTGTCATCTTGCAAGCTGCTAAGGAGCCTAGAACCCTCGAAATACAGACGCAGAGTGACTGGAAGGGGATTAATCTGGGATTCGTCGATCCACCCAAGTTCAAGTTGCCAGATTTCTTATATGATTCAGATGAAGCCTATCTATCGAAGATTGTAAGTGAAACTCACCTCTTTATCATCTTGTCGTTTTGCTCACAGAAGTTCCCATGGCAGAAGGGATCGATTGAAGAGGCCATCGATGTGATCTCACAGTCGGGAGGGACCACCCATTATCCTATTGACCTTCCGCATCCCTTCGACGTGAAGTTCAAAGGTGAGGGTGGGTACTTGAAGGTCCTCTGTAAGTTAGACCAAAACACCTCTTCTCCGCTCTCCATCTAACGCTGGTGTAGCCGCTGAAGTACGTGATACAATCGACGCTTATCTTGCTGGACTCATCAAGACACCCGTCCGGACATTGCAAGAGATCATCGACTGGAATGAACAGCACCCCGAGCATCAAGCTGGAATAGGTAACCCTCTAGTATGAAAAGCGAACCTCTTTGATGAGACTAACAAGTGTGTAAGATCAAACATACTTTATTGCTGCACAGAATGACACTACGAGTCCCGAAGAGCTTGAGAAAGCTCGAGCGTTTGTGAAACAAGCGTCTGGTACTGACGGTATCTTCAAGGTCATGGATGAACTGAACCTCGACGCTATCTGTGCACCTACTGATGGACCCATTTGCACCCTGGCGGCCATGGCTGGTAAGATACTCAGCTATCACGATCGCATTACCTGCTAATCTTGACGCTCTAGGCTGCCCTACTGCTAACGCTCCACTGGGTTACCTCGATTCAAGCAATCGACCGTTTGGACTGAGCTTCATTGCACGCCCAGGGAGGGAGGACACCCTGCTTCGATTACTGAGCGCTTGGGAGGCAACATTCCCGGCCCGTAAACTCCCTCCTGTACTTCTTCAGGCTGTGGGCGAAGACCCAATGCTCTAGTCATGCATTGAATCCGAGTAAAAGGCACCCAGCATATGCTTGTTAGCTGTAGACCCTATGAACCAAACATATTGCAGTCTCATAATCACATGCCTTGAACTACGCGTGCCTACTGGATTAAGCATATCCTAACATATTCTGCGAGACCCGGTACAGTGGCACATTGCGTCGGGCAGTCATCCTTCCAGACTCTTTAACCTGACTTCAAACTCTCTGAAAGAGACTTGCTCTAATGTTGTCCATCGTGAAGACTGAGTCAAACCTTCCGTCCATCGACGCCACACTATGTCGCATCCAGCGCCCACACAATGTCCAAGTTGCACAGCAGGGCTGCAAATTCTTAAAGGAGCACTTTGCATACCACCCTCTCAGCAAGGCACTCGGGATTGAAAGGATGTATCAAGCAATAAAGTTGGTGTGACCCCGCGTGAGAACTTTTATCCAATCTGCGGAGGATGGAAAAGAGGATTCAGCCTTGAAATAGCGCACTCGAGCAGTCAACTTTCAGCAGGGTTCTTTTCGCAGTTTCTTGCAACTCTACATGGGTGTGTGGCTGCTCGTGGTGCAGCCTACATCGACCGGTGTGGAATGGCTGTAGACTACTGGTAGCAGTCGGTGCAAAGTTAAGCCGTCTCGGGTGACACAAGGCAGCAATGACTTTCTTGAAGACCAATTACATCGACGTACGTTAGTGACGACTCATTTATTGGTTACTAGAGACAGCGCGGCTCATCTGACGGCGAGTCCTTGTTATCTTTCCTCTTTTCCCATCTTTAGCCCTGTTCCTGGTTGCTGTTTTTTACTCGCCCCACCCCTGCCCCTGCTTAGTTTCCTCTTCCTTTCTGATCCACGCAGAGAATTTGGCAACCTTTTTTCAGTCTTTATGCAGATATAATCGCAAATTGAAGTCAGCTAAACTACGATGCATACGGGGAGACAGTGAATCTTGCAGGGGCAGATTGGGAGATAAGATGCCGCCGAGAAGGGCTTGGTACAGAATGAACTACCCTTGGTGCAGCCAATAGGTCTCTCTGATCCAGGGAAGAACGGAGACCATCAAGCAGTACCTGCTCTTTTTAAACTAGCGTAAAGGGCGGTTCCTGATGTTCCAGAGTCTTCGGTTGCTTGAGTTGTCGTCTGTCTCGGGCTACAAGTACAGTCTTACAACAGATGTTAGATTGCTCCCTGTAAAGAAGTGTACAAAAGGTTCATTGGAATATCTAGATCCAGGAACGACAGCTCGATGAGTGGCTAGAAGCTTCTGAGAACATACTCAGGTTACAGCATGTTCGGCCGCTCGACGCATTGAGCAGCCTGGTATATACATATATACACACAAACCGATTTGAAGGAGCGGCAGTGTTATTCCAGCGAGCATTACATGGCAAAGAAATTGCATTAGGACCCGAGCATCCGTCGATGCTTGATATGTTTAGTAGCCTCAGGCACGTTTACAAAGACCAAGGCCATCCAAATGGGGCAGAACAGCTTAACGCGGAGCTGGAAGCACTAAGAAGACAGTTGTCAGAGAAAGATGTGTATCAGGGCTAAGAGATATCAGTATAGTTCTTCACATGAGAGTCACCTTGGAATTAGTGAGCGGACGGTCGATATAGCTCTTTAAGTGTTCATCCAATCTCAGCCAGTGTCTAGATCTTTCCAAACTCTGTTTATATTAGGGCCATGGTCAAGACTCCAAATAGGACCCTAGTTAGTAAGGCACGTACTACCATATCGATTGCCAAGCAAATGATGAGCATCGTCATATGTCAAAGGTGGAAAGAAGTTTCAACAAACCAGTATGTATTACACTATCTACTCCTTCATATCCAATTACCAACAGCAGTCCAGCTACTATCTACTACCGTGATCCATCTGAGGTCCACTCGGAATACCTCTCAATTACTTGTCATTAAACCATTGATTGACCCATTAACATCTTAAGCAGCGAAGCGAAGAGCGCGGCGGTTGTTGCGGTTGCCTCGGGTGTTGGTAGCGCTGTCCTCCTCATCCTCGTCGTCCGCAGCGTTGTTGTTGTTTCCAGTGTTTCCAGTGGTATTGTCCTCCTCATCCTCATCATCCGCAGCGTTGTTGTTTCCAGTGTTACCAGCGTTGTTGCCGGAGTTGCCAGTGTTGGTGTTGCTGTCGTTGTTGTTGGTGTTACCGCTGTTGGCATTGCCAGTATTGTTGTTGGCGTTACCACCGGTAGCCTGGGTCATCTGAACGGGAACGACGCCACCGAAGGGACCGGCTCGGGCAGGGTTCTGGCATCGGACAAGGCAAACATTGTCCTCACCAGCGACGGTACCTGTGCACTCCTGTCCAGCAGGAATGGA
Source organism: Fusarium caatingaense (assembly GCA_013624355.1). NCBI lineage: Eukaryota > Fungi > Ascomycota > Sordariomycetes > Hypocreales > Nectriaceae > Fusarium > Fusarium caatingaense. Next base: position 11,603 of record JABKKP010000255.1, read on the forward strand.
GGCGACGAGAGGGAAGTCACCCATTTCACCGTCACGGTTGCGGCCACGGTCGTTACCCTCAACGTTGGTAGTAACGGGGATGTTCTCCCAAGAGTTACCAGTACCATCGGAGTTGATCATGCAGGTGTAAGGACCGGCACCGTCAGAGTTGACCTGGTGAACAGTCATCTCGATGCTGCCACCTTGGCTGACCTGGGGAAGCTGATCACCAGTCTCCTCCATGATGTCGACAGTGCCCTGCTCGACATTGTTGTCACCACCGGCGAGGGTCTCACCGACGGTCTCGGCAGATTGGCCACGGAAGCGGGTGGCGTCAGTCTGGAAAGGACGGCGGCGGGTGCCGTCACGGGGAGTGGAGGTGTCGACACCGAGAGCCATGCCGGAGCCACCAGCATCGCCAACGGCGTTGGTGATGACACTGTGAGCAGCTGCGAGGTCGGCAGCGACGAAGAGGGCGTAGACGATGTTCTTGAGGGAAGGCATTTTGATGATTGTTGTGGTGATGATTGAGATTATTGAAAAGTGAGAAGAGTAAGAAGATGGAGAAGTGATTATGGTAGTTAGAGAATTAACTGAAACCTGACCGGCAGGAGATGGAAGTGAAGAGAGTAGAAGAGTGAACTGGTTTGTTGATTGAGTTGTTGATGATGAAAAGAATTGACTTTGGGCAGAGCATCTGCATCCTTATATAGAGAATTTTGAGATATGTCTCTGACTCTTTTCCAGCCTTGTCACCACACAGATATCACCACACAGTAGAAGCCAAGACACCATCCGAGACATCCAAGAGCTTCACATTGCCATATTCGAGGCCTCAGAAACATATCACCACACATATGGCTGCACGCTTGGACTCGAATCACCCAACAAACATATCACAAAGTAAACTTGACCAACGCTATGACCTGACAGCCAAGGCCCGGAATCCTCGTTTCCCGTGAGCACAGCCTCTCTGTCAAACAAAACGTCAAAACGGCCATGATCCGCTCAGTCGTTGACACCCGTTAGCGAACCAATAAGAGACTAGCATCAAGTGCGGAACGCTAACTTGGACCCCGATCTACAGACAAGGATAGCGGCACAGCGGCACATGCGAAACTGTTCATATTTCTTGGTTTATCTTCTGAGGAGCCAATCGTATCTCAGACTCGTTAAGTTCCGAGATCTTGTTCGGTTTCCCCTCGATGAGCCAATCGTGTGTCGCGATTGGAGTTTGGGGGTTGAAGAACCCTGCGGCATGGGGGGTTTCAGGTCGTTTGAGAGGGAGGGGCTGAGCACAACGCAACAGCGGAATTGAAGAGTCTGTGAGGCTGTGCAATAGGGTTTCACGGCTGTTTAACGGGTAGCTAAATTGATCTTGGCTTAGAATTTTGCAGACCGGATGCTACCCTAAAGGACATCTTTTGATAGTAAAGAGGGCTTGCCAACGGTAATTATCGCCAATATGTTAATTCTGGTATTACTCTCAAGCTAATGGAATATCATTTGACTAAATCTATTCAAGGGTTTTTGCAATTCTATTGTAAATCCGAAAGTTGTGTTGATGTTATGTTATTTAACAGCTTTTACGTATTTTGAACGTCGGATTAATTCCAAGTAGGGAAAAAACAAACATAAACTTAAGACTAAAATTAGAGTTAAAGGCTGAGAGTATAATTTTCTGAGATCTTTGATTCTCATTTACAGTAGCTAGTGCCTCATGAAGCTAGAGAATTGATTTGTCTGTTTTCTCAATGGCACCGAAAACAATTGCTACCATCGGCTTGTTTCTTACTCGAGAGATATTGACTTTTTCCCTGGATCTGATGTACCGAGTACTCTCACTCTAGTTTCACTCTGTCAGAGACTCCAGCCCTCACTCATATTCTCAATCCTGAATGGAGTCATTGGCAGCACATTTTGGGTATGCAAATCACTAGCGCTATTCTGAAGTGCAGAAAACACTTCTGCCATTCCCGCCTACCCACATGGTCAGACTCAAATGGTTTTGCGCACAGACATCTGCAATAGGGCGGAAATGCTCGAAACGACGACATGTTTCCCTGTTCGATGGCAAACCTTATGGGGTTACTAGCGTGGTTCCAGGGGTCTTGGCTACACTCGGCCGTGTAAGCTCCGGGCTTGAGAAGCTTGTGAATCCATCGTCAAAGTAGCATGCCGAGGCCTTTTGGAGGAGAGCGAGTCATGGCCATGGCTTTAGGCATCGACATCCAGATCTATGATTCCTTGACGTTTGAAGCATATGGGGAAATCTTGGAATGTAGGAAGGGTTTCAAGCTGCGCCGTGCGAGGATCCACCGCGAGATGAAAAATTAGCTCAGACGCTTGGCAAGAAAAATGGTCGTGCTCATGTCTCAATCTACAGTGACCAGTGCTCCAGTTTACGTTTGTACGACGTCGAATAAGCAAGTTCAAACAACACGGTCGTTGATGGCTTACTATGGAGCACATAAACCTGTGGTCCGATTGAATTATATGAAACTTACCTTGAATGTGTCTCAACGTCAGGTGTAATGTTCTGGATAGTGACTCTATTCGTAGCAAAACTGTTTGCTCATACCAGCCAAGTCACCAGCCTTGCACGCTTGGACAGTGAAAGGAACTACGCGGGGGATCGTTATATCTGGACAGATGCCGGGAGCTATTGCCAAGGTTCCACATCCACTACTAGCCAAGATCGACCATCAGTGCTTTCGCTTCCGCGCTAAGCGATCTCGGCAAGCGATTCCTAATGTCAATGAGCCGGCAGTCATTTTAATTGTGGTCAGTGAGTTCTCTTTACCGAGATACAAAGCCAGGACCCGACCCGGGATGTTCGAATAAGTTGTCGCGCTATGGCTTTCACATGTTTTGCGCAAGACTTCAATGTCAGGTCTAGACTTGGCGCTCGCGAGCTCTTCTGCCATGATTTGGTCCATGCGTTCCGTTAACATGAAGACAGCACGGCTGCCATCGAACGGTTATTTTGAGCAGAGTGAGCGTATCCGTTGCGGCCAGGTCATATATCCATGGACGGTTAACGATGTACTTTGCAGTGGTGCGGATAGGTGGCGGTTAAGCCACTTCCTGAGTGACTCATTAACAAGCTTATCGTAGCAATGGAGGCATTCTTGAGACGAGTTGTGCCGCCGCTACTTGCTTGATGAACTTTGAACGCTTGGACGATATCAGTCATGACTGGAACTTGGATTTGCGGGGTTATATAAGCAGTTTAACGCGCTTTAACGCGTCTTGACGCGCTGCTATTGTGAAGAAGACGCGTGATGCTACCACGCAGCTACCCTCAATCGTGGAATCATATCTACGACAACGAATAGCCAAGATCATATTCAATGTTCTATTTGATATAGCGAGTGAGAAAGTCTGGTAGCATTTCAAAAGCAAAGCGTGTGTTGGTGTTATTGTATCCTCCGCTACAAAAAATGTAAAGGTCGCTACTTAACCTTTTAATTGGGATGAATTGATAGTGAATGCATTCTCCACTGGCCAGCAGGCCATTGGCATGTTTTTTTGTACAAATAATTGCAATTCACTGCCGGATATGTTAATGAAATAATAATAAGTTTATCCCTTGCGGTCTTTTCATGTTCTTTACTTAATTGTTAAAGGCAAGCGTCGAGTGATGTTAAAATTGGAACTTAACCTATACCAATTTAAATGCGGGGCTTTTCCCAGAGAACTAGCTGTCTAGCCAATGGCGTACCAGAAGAAGACGCTAAAGCCAATAGTGTGTAGAACTATTGGCGTTAACTCAGCCGAAGCCGACAGGATCAATTTTGACAGACGCCATCAAATAGGGGAAATTTCCCAGAAGATCTTCTTGGCTCGATTGTTCTTCAACATCTCACTGCCACTTGATCTGCGCTGCTTTCAGTTGCTTCCATTCATTTACCCGTTCAAGATGCTCTATCGTTCTTTTCTCACTGTGGCGGCTGTGGCTGTCCGCTTTCTCGGAGCCGAAGCCAGCCCCTGTCGACCCACCACTGCCACAACCCTTACCGACGCCTCATCGACTGTCCTGTCTGATGCTACGACAGTGGCTTCAGCCACAAGTCTCGCCGAAACCACCTCCGTTGCTGTTTCGCAGACTGCAATGACCACCTCGGCCGAGACTACGCTGGAAACTCTACCTGAAACCACCCCGACCACACTGGCTGCAGCCACAACGAGTGTTCAAGCGCCAACTTGTGTGGAGACACAGGTGATTGTCAATCCAGGTTTCGATGACAGCAACAGCGAGATCGCGCCTTGGTCGAGCGACGGTACGCTGGATTTACGCTATAGCGCTACTGACTTCAACTCCCTGTAGGCCTCACCTGAAGACATCTTCATAGCACTACTGACATTGTTTGCTAGGGCATTGACCTTTTCCAACGGTATGGGCAACGCGTATGCTTCACAAAGATTGGAAACCCTCAACGGCGAATACACGTTCTCTTATCAATGGGCCGTATCAGGCGGAATAAACTTGAATGGATTTTCATGCGAGATCACACCCTATATCGGGGGCTACGCACTTCAAGCAAGCTATCCCAATGACTACCGCGGCTGGACTCCTGAGGTTCAGAGGTGGTCTACTGGAGGCAACACGGTATCCGACGCTGAATTAACAATCAAGATTGCATGTAACGGGGAGTATAACTCGCTTACTATCAATTTGGAAGACGTCACACTTACACGAGTCTGTGAGGTGGAGGCTCCTTGAGTGGTCACAGACCTTTTCGCGGGTGGGATGCCAATCATCGTCGGAGGAATAACAATCAGCTTTATATCAATCCACTACTTTTGATCAATGATCAAGTATCTTCCTCGCGAAGCTAAACTTAAGAGACAGTACATTCTGCTTTGATCCTGGCATATATGCTAATTCTTGGATTATCTCAACCTGCATGCCTCTTGGCTTGTTCCTTCGGGGCTTCCTACGCCGGTGCAATGGCATGTAAATCCTGCTTGACGGGCCAGTGGGGACCGTCGCGCAGTACTTAGAGGTCAGAAACTCGTTCCTCCATGATTCTAGTGTCAGGACAATCGACTTCCTGAAACGAAACAACAATAGATTCATCCTTGGTAGTGGTCTTGAAATGACCGCCCACGATCTCCAAGCCTTTGTCATCCCGCAAGTTATCAATGTGCAACCTGACCTTGCAGCGACCAGCAGCATTCTGGTCCCCATCGGCACAGTCATTGTCAACCCAGAAGTTGACGTAGTACCGATACGCGCCTCCGCCAGGATACATGTTTTTGTTACCACCAAAAGGAGGAGAGTTCGCAGCAACGAACTCGCCACGAGGTGAAAATGCGTTGCCATCAACGTCAAAAAGCCAGAACCGAGCCTTGTTCCAAAGTTCCTGAGAATCTCTGTTTGGATCGTGGCATTTTCCAAGGTTCTGACAAACCTTGAAGTGAGCAGCTTTGACGTTGGAACCAAAGCCTAGGTAGTTCCAGCTTGGGTATGCTGGGAGATGGCCCAGGTCTTCGTTGTCTTGGTTCTTGATCTTGTAGCAGTGTCCGTACTTGATTGCATCGGATGACTGCGGAATTGCCATTACGTTCTGGTCGGGAAGAACGCTATTGGCGTTGCGCTTAGCGCTGGGTGATGCCCAAGAGGGTTGGACTGCGGCGGTGAGGGCGAGAACGGCTGCAAAGGTTTCTTTGATGTTGCTCAACATGATGAGTTTATGGTTTGTGGACTATGGGTATGATGAGTGTTGATATCGAGTTTGGATTCAGAACTGGAACTCGAGGGTCGGATGGTCATATTTATAGATTTTGGACCGCCGGCATCGAGATTCAACACTGGCTTACCTGGTCAAAACCCTCTGCTCTCATTAAAAACCACCAAGTCGCCCAGAAACCAGTCCACGTCGGTCATTGCACCTATGCAATCCAGAGAACATAATGACGTTTCTTTCAGCTGCCTTCAACACTTGAGGCTTGCTGTAAACAGCTATGATAGCCATGGCAGCTGCACAAGGTTCAATCCATCTTACACCGTACTGGATTGAAGTGAGGTAAGCAAGACGTGCTCTCCCAAGACACGGGAAGTTTTGAACCAATAACGAAGAGTAGGATGTTAGCTCCTCACTTGTCACGGGCCGAGCGCGGGAGATCTGCACCGACAGCCGGCCTCAGCTTGTCGATCAACGCAATTGAGTTCTTGCCCGCTCTGGAGAGATATGCCGATTGGCTAAGTATACAGGATTTGAGAATCAATAGTTCCCAAGAAGTGAGTAAGACAGAAATGATCAGCGTCTTACAGACACACAGATTCAATAAATGTAGCTTTTCGTCATTTATTGGATGGTACCCCAGACAAAGACGATCAGTTCATCCACAGTTTCATCACCTTAGCTGAAAGTCCACCCGCTAAAAATGACCCAGAAGAACAAATATTGTTTGGGAAAAAAAAAAGAAAAGAATAAAAAAAGCGGCACATTCCCAATCAGAGTTGACGTCGATTGTGCATCCGTATTGGCAAGTCGCGTTCACGAGCGTCCGGTCTGGCCCGTTCCTGCCGCAGCTGTAGTGGTCTTCCCCCGCCCATCCTTACACATACATGGACCTTGATGTTTTCTTACGTTTTGCTTTAACTCTCTTTGGCGAACTATTTCAAGGAACACCTGGACATTTCTGGCACCTCGTCAGCCCCAAGGAACCAGGGTGAGAATAGTTGTTCATTGCAAGGATGCCTCACTGTGGAGATCTCACGGGGACTTCTTCCGAAGGGTTTTCCGTATGAGAATATTATATTATGGTAATAGATAGCAAAAACGGTAATGACTAAGATGATCCACACAAGTAAGAACTAGATTCTAGCTGTTGCCTGCACCAACTTCTATCTGTCAGTCTGGCTAGGATAATGCTTTCTGGCTGAGCTTCTATAATAACGCCACTAATTTCCCTTACTTTAGCCTGAGCTCTAGACCAAACAATCGCAATGTGCCCCTGGACTAGCGCAACGACTATCGATAATACCTTTCCTAAAACACCCAACTAAATGTCAATAGCTGAGTAAAACAACCAAACCAAAATGAGGTCGTCAAGGCAGAAATTTTCAGAGACGGAGCAGTACTAAATCACGATTCTCCCCCTTAGCCCCTCAATCTTTTCTTCTCCAAATTCTCTGGTTTCTCAAAACTGAAAAACTATAAGCATTGCAGACATGGCTCGCCATTTCATCCGTTCGTTTATTGTTGCTGCCGCCCTCAGCCCCTTCGTTAATGCTGGGCCATGTCGCCCCTCTTCAAATTCCGAAGCGGTGGTTATAACCACTACGGAAACCAGTTTTGCGACTAGCTCTGCTACAACTGATATCGAGGAGTCAAGCTTGACTGATTACTTGTCTGGAACTCCAATTGAGACCAGTCTCGCCATTAGCGAGACTCAAGACATTACAGAGTCTACAGCGGCAACGTCAACCGAGACTACCTTCGCCACCAGCGAAAATGAAACTGCTTCCAGTAGTGTCGAGCAGCCAACCACCACAGGTTCTGCCCTCTCAACTGCCTTCACTACTACGGCTGACGAGAGCGACGAATCTACCGTCACCACTCTGGTCACCACTCTGGTCACGACCACCGACACTGGAGAGCTGACCGTGGGCACAACCGAAGTGGCTACCACCAGTGCTGATCCAACGACAACCACCGCAGTCGCCAGTGAGCCGGAACTCGGCTGCGACAGTATTACTAGCAACCCTTACAACGCTGACGGTGTCGAATTCTCGATATTCTGCCAGACAGGAGGTTCATTCTCCCTCCTCAGCTTTGCTCACACAGAAAGCTTTGCTTCATGCGTAAGACTTTGTGCACAACAAAGCAACTGCGGGGGTGTTGTCTTTGAGCATTCCTCATTTAATAACTGTTATCTGTCTAGCGAGGTGACTCCCCTCAGTGCTCAGTTAGGTTATGACTTTGCAGTTAGAGGGGCTTAAAGATATCTTTACTTTTCAAAGGGTATTATAACTTCTTTACCTATATATAACCGTTTTCATTTTAACCTTATATA
>JABKKP010000256.1:0-68314 GCA_013624355.1 Fusarium caatingaense
CCTTGAACTCCTCAGCAGCCACCTTAGCCCCCCCGACAAACCCATCCCCCACAAGAACAACACCTGCCAACACGTCCATACTTCACGGGGGATTAACTCAACCTTTCGAGACCGCCTTCGTGACGATACCCCAGCGAAGAGTCCCTCCAATGAGCCCATCCCCGACAAAAACAACATCTATCAGCAAGTTCATGCTTCACTGGGGTCTTATCTGACTGTGCCCAAGACCACCAAGAAGGTCATCCAGAAGCCAGAGAAAAAGGATCCCGCTGCCCAGCTTCAAGGTGAGTCGCACACATATCTTGCAGACCTGTCTAATGTCTTGCAGATAGGTACGCCCGTATGGGATCGAACATTCACACCACTGCGATCGCACGTTTTCTGGAAGCAAACCGTCAAGTGGGAATCAAGCGCGAGGAGTACGCCAATAAAACTGAGGAGACACTGCGACGAAGCACACGGCTCTACAACAACATTGCGTACCCCCTTACGGCAACGATTCTCACTTCAGCAGACGGCCACCGGGGCAGTTTCGCCGTTCGTATCGCCCGTCTCAGGCAAGATATCGCTGCCGCCAAGGAAGAAATCACCCGACTCAACGACGAAGCAAACGAGTGTCGTCGTGTCGAAGCCGAAGCGTGGAAGGAGTTCAAGGGCAGTTTCCATGAGGGTCGGGCGGCGAGTGGTGTTGACAGGGAGGCTAAGGTGGCTGCTGAGGAGTTCAAGGAGGAAGCTCGAGCTATCGTGAGAGACAAGTATCGTCTGCTGGAGGAGATTGACGCGGTAAGTTGGTGCTTAAGTATTTGTCTGAATGGTACTGACTGTTGCAGGACTTCAAAGGTAAAATTCAGGAGGAGACCCAGCGAATGATGATGGACTTGCTTAGCGGTATCTGAGCGGCATCTGTAATGATGTTTGAAGATTTTGGAGGACATGCATACAATTCGTCATGTAGATAATCACTGGACTTGAAATGGTCGTCTAATTCGTATCTCATTAACTATCTGCATCTGTCTGTCTTTGTCTCTTGTATCTTTTAAGAATCAACCGGTCTTTTTTATGTATTTCCCGCTAAACGCCATCCCATAAACAACTTTTGTTGCACAATTACTGTGTCTTCTCAGGGATGACAATGCCCCAGGGGTGCTCGGTGCGACCGTACATGATATCGCCCAACCAGCCCTTGAGCTTGCCAGTAACCTCACCAGCCTCGCCCTCGGCGCCCATGGGGATGTTGATGTCCTTTCCACGGTGGTGAATCTGAGAAATAGGGCAGATAAAGTACTGAAGTTGTTAGAATATGTTCTTGAAGAGAGGCGGGTAAACTTACGGCAGTGCCAGCAGCGAAAGACTCCATCAGTCGTCCCTCAGCATCAGCCTCCATGACCTCAGCGATAGTATACTTTCGCTCCGTAATCTCATACTCCTCACCAAGGCGCTCCTTAGCCATCTCAAGACAACTTCGGCGCGTAACACCATCCAGAATAAGCTTATCGTCAAGAGGAGCCGTGATGATCTCCTTCTTTCCATCCTTTCGCTTCCACACGACGAAGAAGTTACTCGCGCCAGCCTCGGTACATTCTCCCTGAGTACCGTACAGCCAGAGAATTTGATGGTATCCACGGGTCTTGGCATCGGCTGTTGCGAGGAGAGAGGGGCCGTAGTTGGCGCCGACTTTGGCGTAGCCGAAGCCGCCGACCCAGGCGCGGACCATGTCGTCGGGGGATGTGTGCAGACGCATGCCGCCGGGAGGAGCATCCATGCGGGGCATGAAGGTTACGATGATGTAAAGAAGGGCCTCCTTGGGAGCTTGGACGCCGAGTTGGGGAGCTGTGCCGATGACTGTAGGTCGGATGTACAGGAAGCTTCCTGCGCGATCGGCGGGGAGCCACTTCTGGCCATCAACAGACAGAAGAGCAATCATGAGCTTCTCAATCTCAGCAGGTTCAAAACCAGGCAGAGAAATTCTTGTAGCAGACATTCGGAGTCGTGCAGCATTACGATCAGGTCTGAAGATTCTGAGCTTGCCATCATAGCCTCTATAACACTTAAGACCCTCAAAGCACTCGGTAGCATAGTGCAGAACAGAAGCAGTGGGCATGAGACTCAGAGGACCGTAGGGCTTGAGTTCAGGTGTTTGCCAACCGGTGGAAGCCTTCCAGGAAGCGAGGACCATGTGGTCTGTGGCGATGGTCTCGTCGCCTGCGTGGGCGGTTGATTCATCGGGGACGGAGCGGGGGGATTGGGTGTATGTGTATGTGAGCTTTGAAGCGTCGAGGGGAGCTTGGGTGGTGGGAGGGCCGGAGATTGTAGGTTGGGAGAGTTCTTTTTTGTGGATTGCTGCGGCTGTCAGGTTGAGATCCTGAGTTTCGACTGCGGAGGGAGCCATGATGGAGATCTATCAATGGACTGTAACTAAAGACTGGTAGTAGAAAAAGAGAAGTCGAAGTCTAGAGAACGATTGGTCTAGACGGGATGTAGAATTAGTTCTAGAAAAGATCAAAGAAACAGAGGGGGACAAGTTTATATAAGAAGACAACTCAAAGAGGTACCTATGACTGTTTGCTTTGCTTGCACGTTCCGCGCGGGTCACGAGCAGTAGCAGAAAAAAAGAGTCCGTCCCCGCCGATAAACCCCGGATAGACCGTCTCTGCCCGCGCCGCTCGGCTCCGGTTCGTGATATCCACTTTGTTAAAAAAGATACAGAAATCCCTGGTCATGCGTGTATGCAGATGATAGGTACCACACCAACTTGACTGGGGAGGTGGTCAATGTGTCACACTGGGGGAGATCCAGTTGTTTTGAGTTTCCACTTTGGAGGTTTCTTCAGGGGTTCTGGAGATATCGAAGATTCCATGCAAGGTTTAACCTGATAGCAGAGTGTATTGTCATGACGATTGAGGAAGGTATTTTGCTCAATTGATGGATTGCTTCACACATTGGTAGGTAGTACACTGTGTTCCCGGCCCGGAGTTTGCGTCTTATCGAGATCGCTTACACGCTGCATGGCTAGCTCCAAGTTGTGTTCTAATCACCTGGTCTTGTACCTGTTTGTGTACTACGCCCAGTATGACTCTGCTTCCGTAGTGTAACAGCGTATCCTCCGAGTGCGGAATAATAGACTCTACTGAATAGCCTTTCTCCACCGAAAGGGCGCGATAAAATAAGGGCGTAACGAGTAATTGGTTAACCGCTACTCTCTTATCAACAAACAATTGACTGCAATCATCATGACAGGTTACATGCAAGAATAGTCATGTGCCGATAAAAAATCCCTGTCTATCAATTCTGACACAGAAAATCTTGATTACACGCGTCGATTTTTTTTTATGTCAGTTTTGATAGCGGAATTGAAAGGACCAGGTCCGTGGGTAGCCGTCAATTGCCTTGTGTCGGATTCGTCATGAGGTCATGCCGCTCCAATTGGATGGGACAATTGAGGAAGGAGATAGATTTGACAAGGTTGCATTGCATTTGCATTGGATCGGGTTTTTTTGTTGAGGTGTCATGATACAAGTGCTTTATTGGCATGGTTTTGGTCATGATCAAGTGATTACTTTTTTATTTCCTGGCCTGTTGAAAGACCATACAGACCGCAAGTCCCCCTCCGCCACATTAATTACAGGTACTGCACCACACCCCAGGGTCAGGTAGGCTATCATGCCCTCTCAGCCTCCTTCTGTCTCTGCTCCTCCTCCAAAATCTCCCTCTCGCGCGCCGCTGCTTCGACACCTGCCTTGACGCCCTTGGCTCGTTGACGCGCCTCGTACATATCACGACTCTTCATAATGCGCTGCACGATTTCTCCAGCGTTGACGTGCGAAAATGCATGGGTGCCGACTTCGCGCATGATACCCATTGCCTTGGGCGCTGTGTAGGGATCGTAGGTCAACGGCATGAAGGATGTAGGTCCGTGGTATACGGCGTCTGGAAGACCGCGGGGAAGGGTGGTTAGGTAGGTCTTTGTAGGAGCGAAAGGAGCGCCGAAAACGACTGCGTTGATGTACTGCGTCTTGTCAGCTTTGATACCGTTTGAGAAGGGGGAGGCTTACCTTGCATTGGAGCACGCAGAGACCGCGCTCGAAAATGTTCATGATGGGATAATTGATGCCCTTCCACTGGTTGATGACCCAATCTTCATGAACACCCACAACCACATACGCAGGGGGATAATCTTCGCCCTTGCCCAGACGCTCATTGACAGCTTGTTCTTCAAACCAGCCATCCTTTCGCGCAAGCTCTTCCTCGGCAAGCATAACCTGACGCAGAAACTCAATGTGGCCGCTTGAAAAAAGATCATATCCTCCATCAACGTACACAACACGCTGTCCAGGCTTAGGGCCAGGTCCTTCAATAAGCTGACGAAAGCTACCCCTCTCATCATCAGCGTCCTCCGACTTGGCTTCTTGAGACGCAGTCCAGAAGAACACTTCAGCACCGGGGGCCTTGCCTGAAGCATCGGTAGCGTAGAGCTTCATGCGCTCGAGCATAGCTTCACCCTCCGCCTTGCGCTCTTCAGGTGTACCGTGACCTTCTTGGCCTGCGAGCTTCTTCTCGAGGGATTTGATAAAGTGGGTTTTTGTGCAGAGAAGCATGCGGCCTACAAGATCTGTAGTAGAAATTCCGGGGGAGCGCTTTACGACTTTGAAGCGGCCTGCTTCTTTTACGAAGCGGTAGCAGTCGTTTCCGTCCGAGTCGGAAGTGATGTCGTCGCCGTGGACGACGTATTTGCAGCCGTAGTGGGTGATGTAGGGGAGGGAGGTGACGTAGGGTGCGTGGCCGACTGAGCGAGTTACCCAGCGACAAGCGTCAGTAGCAGCGAGTCTATAGACTGTCAATAAGTGAAGATGGTGTCGCTTGAGTGTTAGAATTACCGTTCTGGGAGTGTCATGACTGTTGGGCCTTTGTTGGCGAGGATAGCTTCATCTGAGTGAACACCTGCGTAGAGCTCATTTCCTAATTGGCGAGCCTGAACGATGGCGCCAGCGTGGCCTGGAGAGTCAGTTAATATCTGATGAGCTTGGAATGAGAGAGGGAGGAGGTTTACCGTGATGGAAAAAGTCAAAGCAGCCATCTACCCAGATTCTTCCCTCGTAAAGCTCAGTCGCAGGTTCACCCTCAAGATGAAGCTCATCTGGATCAACCGAGGGGTTAGTGGGGTCAGAAGACATGGTGGCGGATGAATTCTCTGAGCAGAAAAGAACAAGAGTGAGTTAAAGAGTATACAATAACAATAAGCTCAAAGGTAGAAATGCGAAAATAAAGTACGAAGATGAATGATGAATGTGATGTCTCTTCCAAGATTAGGGGTCTTATGAGATGAATTCAGGTACAATACGTAACTCAACTGAGCTGTTGGGGACTAACAATTTTAGAGGGTCGTGATTGGTCAGTTTGGGGTGCGAGGTTCTGGACTTTAATGAGCTCGGGAGCTCGGCAAGCTAGTGACATCTAATACTGTAGCCTGTACCTATTTCCGTAATCTCGTATGGATTTGTGAAGGATTTAGTGAGGATCTAATTGTTGAGGTTCATGGGTCTACGTAGGTAATTAGCATAAAGGGTTGTGGGATACAGCCCGTGTTTGCACAATCACATGTGAAGCCCCGCTATAGTACAAAGAGTAATTATGGCAATCTCATTTTATCCATGCCGTTCAACAAAAACACCACAAAGGGGTAATACAACCACAGCATAATCACAGCATACGAGTCACAAATTAAGTTATTCACTAAAAGATTTATGGGCAGCATCCTTCTAGAATAAATGATGCATAAAAAAGATGTCACTCGTGCTCACATTGAATGCGCCACAACACGGATAAAGTCAGACTACAGTTACGCTGTGTGGCATGAGATGGCGCGCTATTGGCAGAAGTGCGCGCCATGTTGTTGGTTCATCGTTTGACAGATGACGATGAGGCTCTTTCTGCAGGAACAATCCTTTAAAGTTAATTCTTAATTACAGTGACAGTTGTCAGTAGATAACGTACCCATGGGTGCTGCACCACGTTGCAGTACAATTCACCAAAGACCAGTCCATCTCGCGCCCACGTGCTTCACGTCCTTATCTCCATCTCAATTCCCACACTATAACTATCCTATATAGAGTATCCCTCGCCGAACACCAAGAATTAAACAACCCCCAAACCCTGTTTGTCCCCACCGACTCTTCCTCCACGTTTCCGATCAATTGGCTCCGATCTTTACCTCGTTTGCTCCAAGACCCTCGGGCCAAGATGCCCCCAAACGGGTGCAAGTTCGTGGGGTAAACTGCACGATGATACCCTGCAGGCGACACAAAGCGGTATATAAGAGGCATTCAATTGCTCTTCATTGACAGACAGTTGGACTCAAGCTTCAATTGACTTGACATCATGAAGTTCACTACCGTCTCTGCCCTCCTCGCCCTCGCGCCATCGGCCCTTGCGGATTGGCATCTTGCAAAGGGCAAGGAGATCAAGTACACTTCTGTGGAGGGTTTCTTTAAGCAAGATGATCCTGCTACTGAGCCTAGTACCTTTGACTACGTACGACCTCCCCTCATGTCTTCCCCTCACCTCAATGCATTGCTAACGACAACAGGTCGACTGGAACTTCGGTCTTCTAAACCGCACATATCCCACAGACCCCAAGAACCCCCGCAAAGGCTACAAAACACAATGGGAGCGCTTCGAGCAATACGTCAAGCATCTCAACCGCAATGCCTCCCGTGACAAGACGCGATACAAGGTTCTTGTCATGGGACGTCATGGTGAGGGGTGGCACAATGCTGCTGAGTCTTACTACGGAAAGGCAGCTTGGAACGTAAGTATCCCCTCGTGTTTGATGAGATTGGATATCGTGTTGATGAGTGTAGTGTTATTGGGGCGTTCAATCTGGTAACGCAACTGCGACGTGGGAAGATCCCCTACTCACTCCCGCTGGATTAGCAGAGTGCTATAAAGCGAATGCGTACTTCAAGTCGCGCTACGAGAACGAGGGCATGCCTTTCTTTGAGAGCTACTACGCTTCTCCCCTTGCACGCTGCATGCAAACAGCGCATTACACCTTCGACGGCATCAAGCTCCCCAAGAACAAGCCATTCGTCCCTGTCGTCAAGGAACTTCTCCGCGAAGGTATCTCCATCCGAACTTGCGACCACAGAGGTAACAAGACTTATATCGAAAGTTTCACACCCAAGGTCAAATTCGAGAAGGGATTCGCCTTTGAGGATCCGTTTTGGACGGGTGTGAAGGGTGAGACGGATGAACATCAACTTGAGCGCAGCAAGGAAGTTCTCGATGATATCTTCACCAGCGATAACAATGTTTGGCTCAGCATCAGCAGTCACTCTGGAGAAATCACAAAGTTGCTCGCGGCACTGAACCATCGACCTTTCCGCCTTGCTACCGGCCAGATCATTCCTGTTCTTGTCAGGGCGGACGTTGTGCAGGAGGAGCCTACTTCTACGTTTGTTTCTTTCACTGCTGAGGCTACTTGCAATGCGCCGCCTGTGACCAGTGTTTGGCCTGGTGGTTGTGTTTGCTCTAGCTCTACTACGTTGGCTACTGCACCTGCGACTGCGACTTGATTGAAGAAAGGAAATTTGATCATTTAGTGATAACTAGACTAGTACATAGGAGATTCATGCAGTGATAACTAGTACATAGAAATGCATATCGCTTGACTAGACAAAGGAAATATGATAGCATGCGTCCATCCTCGCGGCTTGTTGCCAATCTTGCCGCTCATATCATTTAAACAACAGCGCCAGTTGCGCATTTGGCTCCATCACCGTTCAAGTTCAGGATATTGCCTCCTTGTATGGGTACAGGATCAGCTCCAGTGGCCAAATTGAACCTCCACGTCTGGCCCAGGATGTTTTCCTGTGCAAACAGCACATTGTTCGGTGCAGCGATCGTAGCGCCCCAGACCAAGTTAAGCGCCGTGAGAAGAATACCAGGATAAGACCTGAAAGCCTCCCACTTGTTGTTCGCTGTAGACCAACGAACAATGTTGGTCTGCAGAAGACCTGACTCGAGGACTGATGCCTGGACAGAGTAAAGGTAAGTGCCTCCTCCAGGGACATAGCTCCAATCACCAACACCGCTGAGCAGATCTGCATCTGAAGTGCCTGTCGCGATTTGTTTACCAAAACTCAAACTACCCTTCTTTAGATTAATAGACCACCATTTCTTTCCACCCTCTGAAACGAACATGCGGCCTTGATCATCGATATCACCCATGCTAATAGATTGCGTCTCGAGAACAAGCGACAGAAGTTCCCAGTTGCCGTTACTAGCAATGCGGATAAGTTGCGACTGGGGACATCCGAGTAGACCACACAAGAGACTCGTAAGAAGACCTCGAGTGGCAAAGCCGTAGATGTAATTGTCAGTGGGGTTGAAGCCGATACCGTTGATACCCAGACCGGGGCCGATGCCATCAGCGATGGTAGTTCGAGCGCCGGTGATCAGGTTGACTCTCGTGAGGCTGGGAGCCAACAGACTTGAGACGATGTATCCGAATCCGTCGCAGTTGAAGGTTGGCATGCCGACAGGTGATGGGCGAGTGGATGTTGATGAGCTGCTTGATGTAGTGGTTGGGGGCACGACGACAGCGGGGGCGGAAGTACTTGTTGAAACAGCTGGTGCGGCGCTGGTAGAAGAAGAAGTTGACGGAACCACAACAGCAGCGCTACTTGAAGTCGACGACGCAGCAGGAGCAGCTGCGCTACTAGATGTAGACGTTGCTGCAGGAGGAGCGGCCGAGCCAGAAGAGCTGATCGTAGTAACAGGAGTCTCCAAGCTCACCGACACCATCGAAGCAGAAGAAGGCGTAGCAATAAGAGTCTGAACAATAACAGTTCCTGGCTCTCCACTGGCCGTGGGCGGTACATAAAGCGTAGTCTCAGCCGTAGCCGTAGCTGCAGCTGCTACGAAGATCGTTGTGTTTGTCGTGGGAACGATCGGTGCGGGTGTAGTTGAAGCAGTTGTGATCGGGCCAGTCGTTGCGACAAGAGTCTGCACGATAACAGTTCCTGGCTCTCCGCTGGATGTCGGCGGTACGTAGAGGGTGGTGCCAGCTGTAGCAGTACTTGGAGCAGCTACAAAGATCGTAGTATTTGTCGTAGGGACGATTGGTGCAGATGTGGTTGCAGCTGGTGCGGCGGTAGTTGAGCCTGCTGTTGGTGTTTGAATGAGAACTGTTCCAGGTTCACCTGGTGCTGTGGGAGGAATGTAGATAGTTTCTGTGCTTGAGGCTGGTCCTCCGACTGTGCGGGTGATGTTCTGTACTGGTGAAGCTGAGGTTGGTTCGAGAGTGGTTGTTGGCGTTTGGATGATGATTGTTCCTGGCTCGTTGGATGACAAGGGAGGAACATAGACTGTTGTGGTGATACCTGCTGGACCGCCTACCGTTATTGTAACGTTCGCGATAACGGATGCTGATGTAGTTGCAGGAGCTCCAGTTGTGGGCGTTTGGATAACCACTGTGCCGACTCTATCGGGATCATCTGTTGCAGGTGGGTAGTAGATAGTCGTCTCAGCTGAACCTGGAGCACCACTGTAGAGTGTCGTATTCCTGCCAACTGACTCGCTGGCTGAGGCTGTTGGTGTCTGAATGATAACCTCACCGGGCTCACCAGAAGCTGTGGGAGGAATGTAGATGGTCGTCGTAACTGAAGCAGGCCCTCCAACAGTACGAGTAACGTTATACGGCTCGAAGCCAGACGTAGGTGTCTCAATGACCACAGTACCCTGGGCACTTGTTGCGTCTGAAGCAGGAGGGTAGTAGAGTGTTTGCGTGGTAGATCCGGTATAACCACTGTAGACGGTAGTGTTGGGGAATCGCACGATCACAACTGGTTCTCCGCTGATTGTCGCAGTGGTAGTGTCAATTGGTGAGGCAGCAGGGGTCTCGATGATGACTGTTCCAAGATCTCCAGATTCACCAGGAGCCAAGGTAGTCGTTCGGTCAGCGGTAACGGATCCGCCGCTGTAGATGGTGGTGTATTCGATCTCATCATCATCCGCAGCAGTGGGCGTTTCAATGACGACTGTACCAAGATCGCCCGGCGCACCGGGTGCGAGAGTGGTGGTTCTTGAAGCAGTGACATCTGCACCGCTGAAGATAGTAGTGTACTCAATCTCATCGTCTGTGTCTGTGACGGTCGGCCCTTCGTCGCCATCGTCAGCAGTACTAGTCGGTGTTTCAATAACGACTGTGCCCAAGTCGCCAGGCTGGCCAGGTGCCAAGGTAGTTGTTCGCGATGCAGTTACCGGGCCTCCACTGAAGACGGTGGTGTACTCGATCTCATCGTCGTCTCTAGCCGTGGGGTCCTCTCCATCACCAGCACCAGTGGGTGTTTCGACGATAACAGTACCGAGACCGCCGGCGGTACCTGGGGCCAATGTTCTGGTTGTAGACGCTGTAACTGGACCGCCGCTGAAAATCGTAGTATACTCGATCTCATCATCAGACGCACCGGTGGGTGTCTCAATGATAACGGTGCCGAGGCCTCCTTCAGTGCCTGGAGGCAGAGTTCTAGTTGTGGAAGCTGTAACTGGGCCTCCACTAAAGATAGTGGTGTATTCAATCTCATCGTCATCATCGCCAGGAGAACCAGTTGGTGTCTCAATGATCACAGTACCAATGTCCCCTGAAGAGCCTGGAGCGAGTGTGATTGTTCGGGAAGCGGTTCCAGGGCCTCCACTAAAGACCGTCGTGTACTCAATATCCTCATCGACAGGTGCTGTAGGTGTCTCAATGCGAACAGTACCAAGCCCTCCCGATGATGCTGGGGCGATGGTGGTAGTTCGAGGAACATTGGCAGGACCACCAACGAATACAGTGGTGTATTGATCATCGTCGGCAGATCCAGTTGGCGTTTCAATAATAACGGTACCCAAGTCTCCTGGGGAGCCAGGTTGGAGAGTTCTTGTGCGGGTGGCAGTTGCTGAACCACCACTGAAGATAGTAGTATACTCAACATCGCTGTCACCAGTGGGTGTCTCAATAACGACTGTGCCGAGGTCTCCTGGTGAGCCGGGCTGAAGCGTTCTTGTGACACTGGCAGTGACAGGGCCACCACTAAAGACCGTTGTATACTCAATCTCATCCGTAGCAGTAGCTGAGGCCTCATCGTCGTCATCGCTAGCTCCCGTGGGGGTTTCAACAATGACTGTGCCGAGTTCATCGGAAGAGTCCGGTTGCAATGTAACTGTGCGTGTAGCAGTACCAGACCACCCTCTGGTAGTAGTCGTATACTCAATATCTGCGCCATCTGTAGCAGTAGCAGATGGTTGGTCATCGTCATTGTCGGTTCCAGTGGGAGTCTCGACTATGACTGTGCCAAACTCGTCAGGAGAGTCAGGCTGCAGTGTAATCGTTCGTGTTGCAGTACCGGACCAGCCTCTGGAAGTGGTAGTGTACTCGATTTGACCGGCATCATCCGTGACGGTAGCCGAGGTCTCATCATCACCGTCATCAGCTCCCGTCGGGGTCTCGATGATGACAGTACCAAGCTCGTCGGGATCATCAGGCTGTAATGTAATTGTGCGCGTAGCAGTTCCAGATCCGCCTCTAGTAGTAGTGGTATACTCAATCTCATCATCGTCAGAAGACCCTGTTGGGGTAACAACGATCTTAGTGCCGAGTTCGTCAGGGGAGTCGGGCTGCTGTGTAATGGTGCGAGTGGCCGTTCCAGGGCCACCGCTGAAGACGGTAGTGTACTGAGTCTCGTTATCGTCAGTGGCCGTGGCGGTAGTGTCGGCATCTGTGGCCGTCGTCTCATTATCATCGCGATCGCCAGCAGACCCTGTTGGGGTGACCACGATCTTGGTGCCAAGTTCACCGGGGGAGTCGGGCTCCTGCGTGATTGTGCGAGTAGCTGTGCCTGATCCACCACTAGTGATAGTAGTGTACCGAGTCTCATCATCTTCGTCACCAGAGGAACCTGTCGGGGTGACAACGATAACAGTTCCGAGTTCATCGGGATCATCAGGTTGCTGTGTGATTGTGCGAGTAGCGGTTCCAGATCCACCGCTAGTAATAGTAGTGTACTCAACCTCGTCAGCATCGTCTGTCGCAGTAGCCGAAGTATCAGAATCTGTTGCCCTCTCATCTTCATCTCCTCCAGAACCTGTCGGAGTTACAACAATAACTGTTCCAAGTTCATTGGGGTCATCAGGTTCCTGCGTGATAGTGCGAGTGGCTGTGCCGGAACCTCCACTAGTAATAGTAGTATACTCGATGTCCTCAGTATCGTCAGTAGCGGTCACTGTTGTATCGCCATCGGTGGCTGTCTCTTCATCTTCATCACCAGCAGAGCCCGTTGGAGTCTCGATAATAACAGTTCCAAAATCATCAGGAGAGTCAGGCTCCAAGGTGATAGTACGGGTAGCAGTGCCAGATCCGCCTCTGACAGTCGTGGTATACTCAACATCATCAGCAGCAGTCGGTGTTACGATAATGATTGTATCGAGTTCGCCAGAAACTGTAGCTGACACATATCTTGTCTGTGGGGCTGTGACGGAACCACCTGTGTAGACCGTCGTGTTGGGTCGACCTTGAGGAGTAACAATGAAGCCTGTAGGTGTCTCTACTATGACTGTGCCAGGCTCACCGGACTCACCAGGGAGAGTAATTGTGGTTGCAGCCGTCACTGGACCTCCTTGGGTGATGGTAGTAGCTATCTCCTCTTCATCGTCATCACCAGTAGCTGAAGGCTCTTCATCGTCGGTGGAATCTGTTGGCGTCTGGATGAGGACGGTATCTGGAGCGCCTGACACGCCGGGAATAGTGATTGTTGTCGCAACAGAGACAGGGGCACCTGTAGTGATCGTGGTAGCCTCAACGCCGGCACCTGAGGTAGTTGGTGTCTCGATGAAGACAGTATCTGGACCACCTGAAACTCCAGGAATGGTAGCAGTAGTAGCAGCAGTGACAGGGCCACCCCGAATGATAGTGGTATACTGGACCTCGTCGTCATCGTCAGTCGCTGAAGCTTCAGGTGTCTCAACAACGACAACATCTGGCTGACCAGCTGTACCAGGAATAGTGATTGTCGTGGCCTCTGAGACAGGGCCGCCTCTAGTAATAGTAGTAGCCTCAATCTCATCATCGTCAGATGAGCCAGTTGGCGTTTCAACATAAACTGTATCAGGCTGGCCTGATGCTCCAGTAACTGTAACCGTGGTAGCTACAGTAGCAGGTCCGCCTCTAGTGATGGTGGTAGCTTGAGCTGCGCCAGTAGTTGGGGTTTCGACATAAACTGTATCTGGTTGGCCCGATACGCCTGTCACAGTGATCGTTGTTGCGACTGATGCTGGTCCACCTCGAGTGATTGTAGTAGCACCAGCCTCTGCAGCTGAGCCAGTGGGAGTTTCAACGTAAACCGTATCTGGCTGACCTGATGCACCAGTGACAGTAATAGTTGTAGCCACGGTGGCAGGTCCGCCTCTGGTGATCGTGGTAACTTCATTCTCGTTACCAGTCGCCGAGGGTCCTGTGATCGGAGTTTCGACATAGACTACATCTGGCTCGCCTGATACACCAGTAAAAGTAATGGTAGTTGCAACCGAGCCCGGTCCACCACGAGTAATCGTAGTAACACCGTCTTCATCAACTGTCTCTGAAGCTGCGTCGGTTGGAGTTACAACATAGGCTGTACCTGGCTGGCCGGAATTTCCTTGAACAGTGACAGTTGTCGGAACTGAGGCGGTTCCACCACGGGTAATGGTGGTAGCCATGGATGTATTGATATCAGCTGTGTCTGTCGGGGTCTCGACATAAACAGTGTCCGGTTGACCAGAGGCGCCTGGTATAGTGACTGTGGTCGCAACTGAGGCTGGGCCACCGCGGGTAATTGTGGTAGTCTCGACCTCATCACTAGTCTCCGAGGCTGCGCTTGTTGGAGTTACTACATAAGCCGTACCCGGCTGACCTGAGCTGCCCTGAACAGTGACAGTCGTTGCAGCTGAGGCCGGTCCACCACGGGTAATAGTAGTAGCAATAGACGTATCGATGTCAGTCTGCCCAGAGGATGTCGGGGTCTCGACATAAACAGTGTCCGGTTGACCAGAGGC
Source organism: Fusarium caatingaense (assembly GCA_013624355.1). Taxonomy (NCBI): domain Eukaryota; kingdom Fungi; phylum Ascomycota; class Sordariomycetes; order Hypocreales; family Nectriaceae; genus Fusarium; species Fusarium caatingaense. The sequence continues at coordinate 14,068 of JABKKP010000256.1, forward strand.
GCCTGGAATTGTAATTGTGGTTGCAACTGATGCAGGACCGCCACGGGTAATTGTGGTAGCTTCAGGTTCATCATCACCAGCATCTGACGCGGAAGCGGACTCCCTAGCCGATCCAGCAGGGGTTTCAACGTAGATAGTATCGGGCTCACCCGACACTCCTGTGACGGTAATAGTTGTTGCGACTGAAGCTGGTCCGCCTCTGGTGATCGTAGTGGCCTCGCCTTCATCTTCATCATCATCAAGGGCAGAAGCCGAGATTGCAGCTGATCCGGTAGGAGTTTCAACATAGACAACATCGGGTTGACCAGACACGCCTGTGACGGTGATTGTTGTTGCGACTGAAGCCGGCCCACCCCGAGTAATCGTGGTGACTTCAGCTTCGTCATCATCGTCATCAGAACCAGAAGCTGAGATGGCGGCTGATCCAGTTGGAGTCTCAACATAAACAGTATCAGGTTGACCCGAAACTCCTGTGACAGTGATTGTTGTTGCAATTGTAGCTGGGCCACCTCTAGTGATCGTAGTCACTTCAGCTTCATCGCCATCCTCATCGGTGATCGGTGCTGATCCAGTCGGTGTCTCCACGTAGACAGTATCTGGTTCTCCAGATGCGCCAGTAACAGTGACTGTTGTCTCTACTGTAGCCGGGCCACCTCTGGTGATTGTAGTGGCCCCAACACCGGTCGGGGTTTCCACGTAAACAGTATCCCGACCTCCAGGTGTGCCCGGGATGGTAACAGTTGTGGCGACCGAAGCTGGCCCACCTCTAGTAATTGTTGTAGGCTCAAGTCGGTCATTGTCAGTCTCTGAAGCTGTGGCAGCAGTAGGAGTTACCACGTAGACAGTATCTGGTTCTCCAGATGCGCCTTGGACAGTGACCGTGGTTGCGACAGAGGCTGGCCCTCCTCTCGTAATTGTCGTGGGCTCAAGTTCGCCATCGGTTTCCGAAGCTGCGCCGCCAGTGGGTGTTTCCACATACACGGTATCCGGCTGACCAGATGCACCAGTCACTGTTATGGTTGTCTCGACCGACGCGGGGCCTCCTCTGGTAATAGTGGTAACTGCATCATCTTCACCACCGGTGTCATTGCCGGTCTCTGCCGGGTCATCTCCAGCAGACCTCGTCGGAGTCTCCACATAAACGGTATCAGGCTGTCCAGAAACACCGGTAACAGTGATAGTCGTCTCAACAGCCGCTGGGCCACCACGGGTAATAGTAGTTGCCTCAACGTCGTCACGAGCATCTGAACCTGTCGCTCCACCAGCAGTAGGTGTGATGACGAAGACAGTATCAGGTTCGCCCGATGCAGTGGCAGATACAACGACAGTTCTAGTCGTACTTCCTGAACCGCCACCAAAGACAGTAGTACTAGAGCGTGTGGTCTCTGCACCTGTGGTTGGTGTCTCGATGAGAACTGTGTCCAGCTCCCCGGATGCTGTTGCGGAGATGAATTGAGTGACAGGAGCAGTGACTGGACCACCGCTATAGATCGTGGTAGCTGTCGCGGGTGTTACGACGATAACAGTACCAGACTCGCTTGGATCATCGGGTGGGAAGTAGAGGGTCTCTGTAGCTGTTCCTGGAGCTCCAGTGGTGATAGTAGTGTTACCAGGACCACCAGTTGAACCAGGGGCATCTGTCATAGTTCGGGTCTCAGACGCATCAGTATCATCATCATTGCCTGTAGGTGTCTCGATTATGATAATGCCGCCTTCGCCAGATGCTGTGGGTGGGATGTAAATGGTTGTAGTAACGCTGGCTGGACCACCACGGATGATAGTTGAGTTACCACCCGAAGCAGTAGGCGCAATGATGATAGGGTCATCTTCAGCTGTACCAGTCGCCGGAGTATCATCATCGTCACCTGTTGGGTATTCGATGATGATGGTTCCACTCTCCCCAGAAGCTGTTGGGGGGATGTAGATAGTGCTTGTGGCTGAACCGGGTCTACCACTCGTGACAGTAACGTTGCCGGGAGAGGTAATTGTAGTGTCATTGCCGGTTCCTGAAGGCAGTGCACTATCATCATCGTCTGTAGCTGTCTGTCTGTCTCCAGCACCAGTGGGCGTCTCGATGACAATAGTACCAGGCTCGCCTGTAATTGTAGCAGGAACATAGCGAGTCTGAGTGACGGTCGCAGGACCACCAGTAACAATGGTGACATTACCGATGCCGGTAGCTTGAGGTCCAGATGTGGGAGTCTCAATGACCACGGTTCCTTGCTCACCTGACGCAGTAGCAGGAATGAAGCGAGTAGTGGTAGATGAAGCAGGACCTCCAGTGTAAATCGTCACGTTGCCACCAGAAGTGATAACTGCAGTAGGGCTGCTACCTCCAGTGTCTGTGATTCCAGACTCATCATCACCATCATCATCATCGGTTCCAGATGTAGGCGTCTCAATGATGAGTGTTCCAGGTTCATCAGAGGCAGTAGGAGGAATGTATACAGTCCTGGTAACGGAGTCTGTGCCTCCTCTGTAACTGGTGAAGGTCGTTGTTGCCTCAATGATATCAATGTCGGTAATAGTAATATCGTCTGTCTCTTCTGCATCGTCATCGTCCGTGGCACTAGCATCAGATCCGGTAGGCGTCACGATGATAAGTGTACCAGGTTCATCCGAAGCAGTAGGAGGGATGTAGATGGTGTTTGTAACCGCAGCTGGACCACCGCTGTAGACAGTCGTGGTGGTTGTTGCCGAGATGATGTCCTCGTCTGAACCGGTTGCAGCGTCAGTTGCGGTAGCATTGTCGGTGTCATCATCTGTAGCAGACGCAGTGCCAGTACCTTCCGAGTCATCATCATCTGTCACGCTCGCTCCAGATCCCCCTGTGGGAGTGATGATGATAAGAGTACCAGGTTCACCAGAGGCTGTAGGTGGATCGTAGATGGTTCTCGTCACCGAAGCGGGACCACCACGGTAGATAGTAGTGGTAGTAGTCGCCGAGATAACATCGTCAGGATCACCAGTCTCTTTCGCATCGTCATCGTCATCCCCTGTGGTGCTAGCTCCAGTGCCCCCTGTAGGTGTCTCAATGAACAGAGTGCCAGGCTCTCCCGGAGCTGTAGGAGGGACGTAGACAGACCTGGTGATAGAGCCCGGACCTCCTACAAAACTTGTCACCGTAGTGGCAGCCGAGATGGCATCTCCATCATCGCCATCATCTCCAGTAGCAGATGCCGCAGGTCCATCCGTTCCGAACTCGATAACAACAGTGCCAGCTTCTCCAGAGGCAGTAGGAGGAATGTACACAGTTTGTGTAACGGATCCTGCAATACTGCTGGAAACAGTAACATTGGGAAGAACACCAGGCGGCAGACCAGTTCCCCTGGTATCATCAGTTCCCGTCTCAGAGACGGGCGATCCATCGTCAGTCTCTGTAGCATCAGGATCTTCAGTCCCAGTACCACCAACGGCTGGACTCTCAATGTACAAAGTACCAGGGTCACCTGAACTAGCTGGCGGAGAATAATAAGTCGTCGCCCTCGTACCAATGCCCTGAAGAATAACAGTAGTAGTCGACGCAGCAGAAATGGCATCAGTAGTCGTAGTAGGGCTTGCAGTGGGACCACTGGAGGATCTAGGAGTTGGTGTTTCAATAACAATTGTTCCAGGCTCAGCTGTCGTAGTGGGTGCGATGTAGAATGTTCTTCTTGTCGCTGCAGGACCAGCTCTGAAGAGAGTAAAATTTGCTGTTCCAGTAACTGAGGCCTGTGTAGTTTGGAAACCTGGGGCAGTCGCTGCAGTCCCGGTTTCTGAAAGCTCGGTCTGTGATGAAGGAGTCTCGATGACGACGGTCCACATGTCGCCGCTTGTTGTTGGTGGGATGAAGATCGTGCGTCGCGTAGAGCTTGCGCCCGATCGGTAGAGTGTGAGATTGCCTTCTTCTTCTTGGTCGATGATGCCGCTGGGAGCTGGTGTAATGATTGCTTCGGAGCCAGTAGCCTCGTCGTCGTCAGAAGGGGGGTCGGCATCTGTTCCGGAGGCGGGTGTCTCGACGATGAACGTGCCAGGCTCACCTGAGGTCTCAGGTGGAATGTAGATAGTGGTCGCCACGGTTCCGGTGCCCACTGTAAAGATGGTTGTACCAGATCTCGTATCAGTAGCAGTATCCTCATCCTCGTCTTCATCTTCGTCTCCAGTACCAGTAGCAGTAGGAGCAGCATCGGATGCAGGTGTCTCAATAATAATGATACCAGGTGCGCCTGAACCAGTCGGGGGAATGTACAGCGTCCTGGTTGTAGAACCAGTGCCAGAGCTATAAACCGTCTCATTAGGCCTGATGTTGTTCTCAATGGCAGAGCTTTCACTAAGACCATCATCAGAAGCGATCGGCGTCGCAGTGACAGTCGGTGAAACAATCGCAAAAGTTGGTGTCTCGATAATGACAGTGCCAGGTTGATCAGACTCCTTAGCAGCAATGTAGAAGGTTCTTCTCTGAGGACTAGATCCAGCTCTGAAGACTGTGATGTTGGCAGTTCCAGTGATTGCAGGTTCGGTAGCAAGAACATCATCTTCTCCGCGAGCGGTCGCACCTTCAGATTGGGTCTCTGTACCTGGTGTTTCGATGATGACAGTCCATGGTTCATTGGTGGCCTCGGGCGGGATGAAGAGTGTTGTTCGGACTGAACCGCGTCCTAGACGGAAGAAGGTGACTGTTGGCGAACCTCTGTCGGCATCGTCTGTAATGGTAGCTTCGGGTTCTCCTCCAGATCCTCCAGTGGTGAGTTGGCTATCATCTTCGGTGTTGGTGCCAGTAGCAGATGCTTCATCGTCAGTAGCGAGGTCGGAGTCAGAGGGCTCGCTGCCATCATCTACATCAGTTGCCGATGGTTCGTCAGCATCAGCATCAGCACCAGTGGTGACACTGGGTTCATCGTCACCATCACCATCACTACCAGCCGCGCCAGTACCAGCTGCACCAGTTCCAGCAGGTCCGCCTACTACTCTGGTTCCGGTCTCTTCTGCATCATCATCGGAGGCTGTCTCAGAAGCTTCATCGTCATCCGAAGCCCCAGATGAGACACCGAGTCCGACAGTTACGCTAACTTCAAGCCCAGGGTCGTCTGTGGCAGTTTCTCCAGTCTCAGTAGCGAGGTCATCATCACCTGTGCCAGATGGGCTATCAGAAATACTGGGTAAGGGACTAGTGGGAACAGGCATCTGAGGAGAAATCAAGCTGACATCGTCGTCATCGTCATCTGTGCCAGTCTCTTCAGCTCCGTCTGAAGCTCTCGCCGAGGCAGTTTCTCCAGCTTCTGGATCTTGAGGGCCCGCAGTACCAGTTGCACTGGGATCCTCATCGTCTTCGTCGTCGTCGCCTGAGCCAGTAGCTGTTGATTGGGGAGTACCATCATCGCCAGTCGCGCTACCTGCAGCTCCAGTTGCTGAAGCGTCATCGTCGGACGCGGTAGCTGTATCATCAGGATCAGATCCGTCTGATGCAGTAGCATCAGTTGGCTGAACAACGATCGGCGGTGCATTAGAAACGACTGTACTAGCCTCGTCATCCTCATCATCACCAGCAGTCGATGTATCCGCGCCACCAGCAGGCTGTCCAGTAAGCCCCGGTTGGGTGGAAGAAGATTCTGTATCTTCATCGCCATCTCCAGTGATGGAAGATCCAGCAGCTTGAGAGGTAGTCTGGCTACCAGCATTGGACGCACCAGAACTCAATGCACCAGCACTTGAGGCTCCAGCAGAGGACGCCGAATCTCTATCGCCATCACCCGCAGCGGTACTAGTCGTCGCGCTTGTTGTTCCTCGAGTGGAAGATGTTTCCTCATCGCCTTGTGGTACGCGATCCGATTCAGCGACACTTTGAGAACCAACAAGCGTGTCGATAATGATGACTTCTTGTGAAGTAGTGGTAGTGATCCGGGTTGAAGCCGCTGAGCTTGTGGTTGTTGAAGGCCGAGAAGATGTAGTTGACGATCCTTGGCTCACTGTTTCACCACCAGGTCGTGTGTTTACGCCGGGGGAGGTTGAAGCTCCAGACTGAGAGCCCGATGAGCCCGAGGAGCCCGAGGCGCTGGATACTGAAGCTGAGCCACTCCCTTGTGCTGATGTCGATGTCGTACTCTGTCCAACAGCACTAGAGCCGCTTCCAATATTGGCAGGTTCGCCCGTGAGAGCTCTAGTCGAAGACGAAGATGTAGATGTACTCGATCGTGTCGAAGCGGATTGTGAGTTGTCTGCAGCACGACTGGAACCTGAAGATGTTGAACCAGAGTTGCCTCCAGTAGCTGCTGACGATCGACTGGTAGACGATGCAGCATCAGTCTCATTTGCACCACTCTCCTCACCCCCAGCCGAAGTTCGTGCGTTCTGGTTACTTGTCGTAGTTCTACTGGAACTCGAATCACTTGCTCCACTTCCACCGGGTCTGACAGCGGTGTCGATTGTATTAGTAAAGCCCGACGATGGTACAGCTGGATCGGGGTTGACTTGGGGCGGCGCATTAGTGAGGATAGTAGTAGCATCCTCCTCAGCGCCAGAAGTAGTCCGGCTGTTACCAGCCCTTGTGAAGCTCGTGCTGTCTGCAGGGCCTGGACTACCGCTGCCCAAGCCCTCTAGTTCACCATCGACCCTGCTTGATCCGGTGGTAGTTGAGCGGCGAGTGGTTGAGGACTCGTCGTTGGTGAGGGTTTGGACGACGTCAGCGGTGATGGTTATGACTGTGTTGCTGGATGTGACGACGTAAGTCGTAGGTGTTGTTCTGATGATTGGCGATTGGTTTGAGGTCGAACTTCGGGTAGTGCGCCTTGAAGATGAGCTATTATCATCATCATCGTCGATATCGTCGCCCTCTGAACCGTTACCTCCTTGAGTACCACCTTTGAGTGGATCGTCGTCATCGTCAGAGTCGCCGTTTGAAGCGCTTCCAGTATTCTGTGAAGACCCAGCGGATCGTGTGCTGCTTCTGCTTTGGCTACTGCCTGATCCGCCAATGTTCGTGTCGTCGTCATCGCCACCTGGCCGGCTTCCTCCATTTCCAGCGGTACCTCCGCTGCCCGAGCCCGATGATGATCCGTCACCAGATGCATCATCGTCGTCATCGCCTGGTCGGCCGCCATTGCCAGAGGTATTTCCGGTTCCTGGTCCCGATGATCCATTTCCAAATGAGCCGTCGTCACCTTGAGATCCAGAACCATTACCTTGAGTACCTCCGCTGCCAGACTCTCCGCCGCCGTTGTTGTTGGAACCTCCATTACCAGAACTTCCTCCTTGGCCAGAGCCTGAAGAGCTAGATCCAGAGCCTGAACCTGAGCCCCCAGTGTTGGAGCCACTTCCGCCTTGGTTACCACCAGCAGAACCACCCGAGCCGCTTCCCGAGCCACCTTGGTTGCCGGAGGATCCTCCAGTAGTGGGAGAGTTGTTGTCGCCATCAGGCGTCAAGACAAGGACAGTGCCAGGGTTGCCACCCTCGGGAGGAATGGTGAGGGTCTGTCGTGGTCCTTCATCACCACCCTGGGATCCGCCGGGTCGACCTTGAACACCGCCAAAGTCGAAGTCATCATCATCGTCAGTTCCATCTTGACCACCATTCGCGCCGCCCGCTGAGCCATCGCCAGACCCAGACCCAGAACCTGATCCTGATCCAGAGCCACCGAATCCGTTGGGCACGCCTCGAGTAATAGTCGTGTACGAAACTGCTCCCTCAGGACGAGTGCGCGTAGGCGGGAACGCTGTACCACCCTCACCAGTAACCGGCGCACCAGCAGGTCGTCCGTTGATACCTCCAGGGGGAGTCTGAATGAGAACAGTACCGGGCTTCGTTCCTGTCGGAGGAATCGTCGTTCGAATAGGCGCTGTCGGAGTAACGCTTCCCTCGGCGGGTTCGATGATGGTCACGTAACCAGTCGCATCTGTCGGTTGAAGGGTAATTGTTTGACCAGCGAGAAGACCTAGAGAACTCAGTGAGTTGGCGGCCGGATTGATAAGACTCAAAGGCGCCAATGTTCCGGGCACTGGTGTTTGGATGATGATTGTGCCAGGCCTGTCGCCGCTCGGTGCGACCGTAATTCTGATTGGGGTCGTACCAGTGAATGAAACGCCGGCGGGTTCAATCACGGTGACATAATCGCCTGCTGAAGCAGGCTCGAGAGTAATACCCTGCGGTGACCCATTAATCGACGAAGCAGGGACATTAATAATGACGGATCCTCGGTTCGTGCCAGTTGGTGTGATGGTGACCAGCTGAAGTGATGCAAGCGTACCAGAAATAGGCTGCAGCACGGTAACATAACCAGTCGAATCCTGCGGCTCCAACGTCACCGGCGACAAAACACCCAACGTCGCATCCGCCCCAACAGTTTCTGGCGTCTCAATAATAATCTGTCCCGGCCTCCCATCCCTCGGCGGCACAACCTGCGTCACCGGAGCAGAGATAGGCCTGTCACCCGTATACGGCCTTATAATAATAACATACTCCCTATCGTCCGTCGCAGGAATAACCACATTCTCAGGCGCCGACGAACCACCCGGCTGCTCAACAATGACGATACCCGGCTCATCGCCCTGCGGAGGAACAGTGTACAGGGCAGTCACTGAACCTCTGTAGGGCTTTGTGACGGTGATGTAGTCTGCGAGGACGGGATATACCGAGACATAGGTGTAGCAGACCCCTGAGAATTCGTTGTTAATGTTGAGGACTGACCTATCGTTTTGAACGCCGAATTGGGCGTGGCATGTGGCTGCCCAACATGCAATAACAAAATGCTGTAGCAAAGACCGCATTGTTACGACGGCTTGCACAGCGTGGATTAGAAACAAACAATAGTATAATATGGTATAGAGAAGCGAAATAGGGATTCATTCACGCGTCTCGCGCGGAGAGAAGCATAGTAGGGTTATAAGCCTGTCGATCTTGCCTCGCATCCGCATTCAGGGTCTTGTGCCACTTGATAGATTGGTAGAATCATGGTGTACAAATGCATGGCTACAAAGGTATTGTCGCGCTGGATCTGGGTTGCTAAGACGGAAGCCTCCATGCCAACCGAGTTGAGTGACAGCGGATTGGATTCCGTACTGACACACACGTTCCTGCATAGAAACCCTAAAACGTTTCTGTTGCAGAAAGAGAGGTCTCGGCCAAATGGGTTGCTGGACCGGGCTGTTGGTCCCTGGAATGCTGTCATGTCGCCGTTAACAAGACGACAGTATGCCAGTAAAGGAAAGGTGGGTGCAAAATGCGAGGACAAGAACCAAGTTGAGATTCCCTTGTATGACTGTTTGATTGTGTAACCATGATCTTATTGGGTGGTGCACTGCGTAGACGGTGCCTGGTGTGCCTGGGCGTATCTGCAAGGGACCGGATCTGTTTGGCCACGTCGAAGTCACAGTTATTCAAGTGATATGTAAGTCAAGTATACAGCCAAGCTCTACGGCGCCTTAGAAGCTGCTTTCTATCATCCATCTTCTCTCGAAACAGCAAAAATCTGACACTCCTGAACCTGTCTCCCTAGCAAACATATATGAATGTCACTCACAATTCCACAGCGACTGGGCCTGCTGGAAATCAGCAACAGCCACCGCAGATGATAATATCACTCAAGACAATCGAATCGAGAAAGTTAATCTGAGACAAAATGATAGCTTTTGTGGATATCTGTCTCACTTCCATCTCCTTGACGCTCCACTAGCTCCGGAAGCCAGGCTCCTTAGTCCTCGGAGCTAACAATTCTGACAGAAGCTTATCTTTCTCTAAATCCGGTAGCTTACCTGCCATCTAGATAGTTGAATCAGCTTGAGCCTTGACCAGCAGGCTAACGCTGGAGAGTAAGCTAGCAGGGCGGCCGCCGTCAGCTTGTAAGGCCAGGAGAGCACATTCCAAGGCAGAGAGATCTGTCACATCGCAATCTGGATTTCGTGTTGCACAGGTTTCCCATTGGGACTAGGGCGGGAGGAAAGCTCCCGCACCTTGACTGCGTGCGGTTACTTTACGATCCGTGGCTGGATCTGGTCTGGATCGCTGGGATGTCTAGGCCTTTTGAGCGGAAATACCACATGACCCCTGTATTTTCTACTACGAATTCGGGATAGTTGCATTTTGTGTAACACAGACGTAAGACATGCTCATAAGACTGGATACTTGGAGTCTGGATTTCGTTATCCGTAATCCACCTTGTGGGAATTGGTAGGCCTACTTCAAGGCTGATTAATTAATTCTTCAGTCGTGTTCACGGAGTCAGTTCTCACTGCCTAGTGATAGAAGTACAAATCCGCTGAGTGGCTGGCTTGTCGAAACAACTATTGCCACACGGAAACGATACTACTGACCTGTAAACTGCGTATCTAGTGCGTAATTAAAGCCATTACTGTGTATGAAACCATAGGATGTCACTAGCATTTCTCACCAAGCACGCCTCCTCTTGGCGATGGACATTCGGATTCCGAACGGCCCGGATCAGCACGAGGTTTTGTCTTACACTAAACAGGTTATCCTTGTGCCAAGCTCGTTCGTCAACAAGTAACGGTTACCTTGTTTGTCTGAGAGCCATGATCTAGGCCTCGCCTGCCATTACGTTGGTCTGTAAAGTATTCTGTAAACTGCGGCCAAAAGGGAGAAGCAATCGCGTTTGAAAGTTATCCGAGTACTCGGGTTTCTCATGCCAGGGACGACACTTTATCAGTGCCTTTTGAAAGTGAATCTTTATGCAAGGTACAACAGGGGTTCAGGTCGATGTGCAGGCCTGTTTTCATCTTATGTGGTACGTCATGTTTAGATCAGTGGCTCAACTGCCAATCAACTCAACTTGTCTTGATTCCAAAGAGCCTGATTGGCAATGGAATCTCGGAGTCTGCTCCGTCTTTATGTCTTTGGATGGAGGTCAATGAATGTCCTTTGTGCCAAGTATCCAGTGCATCCAGGTTTCTGTCTCTGCAGCTATGGACACATGCCCGGTTCTTGTCATTTTGCTTCCGGAGTATTCGCAGAGATCTGAAACTCCCACAATTCAACAATTTCTAATATAATACTCACTTAGAACCAGTACAATCAGATATCTGTCGGAAACCCATCGGGTGAATTCATGTGATGGCTAGGCATCTTGATCTTGCTCATAGGGCTTTTGCAGATCCGGCACTCGACACACCATCATACTAACGTACCCGAACCTATTACCATTAGCTCCTAGATAAAGTTACGCCACGAGCGCACAGGCATGTCGATTTAGTCACAACAACCCCAGAACCTTATATGATCGGCGCTTAAACGTTTCTGGACGGAGATTCAACGGAAACATAGCGCACACAGACAATGTGGCTTGAGTTGTGAAGGATCGCATTCGCCTACTGGACCAATGACACAACATGGTAGAAGTGTAAAATATGTGATGTGCTGCATTGCTGGTTGAGTGTAGAATTTGTGAGAGTATAGGGTATGTAATCTGGTATAGCATAGAATCATGTATTCTTTTTTAGTAGATAATATCCATGGTTAATCCAGATAGTCAGTACATGAATATCTCAGTTTTATGAGTGCTCGAAAGAGGCAAAGTATTTGGTGTGCGTTGGAGAAAACTATTGTATATGAATACTCAATTTCGATCACCGTTCTCCGTGACCGGTTATGACCCATTTTGACAATATTACGTCCAACTTGGAATTCACAACAGATCAGCTCAAAGACACTCAAGACTCAAAGAAATATAACGTTCAACTAACTTCGTTTCATGAAAATCTCAATCAATGTTCACAACTTCAGAACACCTGTAAAGACGCCGGGCAAACCTCCTGTATACCAATTGCAGGCGGTTCCATCAACCAATCAGAGCCACGCCCGGTTAGCTCAATCGGTAGAGCGTGAGACTCTTACGAGTACGCGATCTCAAGGTTGCGGGTTCGACCCCCGCATCGGGCTGTTCCTATAAAAACGATTGCAAACATCGTGGCATTTCTTTTTTATATAACTCGATGTCTTGTTCTCTTTTTGTATCTCTGACTTCGGCGTGGTGGCCAGAGTCTTTTAAGCCTCTGGCACTGAAATGCCCGAAACTTCTTTGCAGATTTCTAGTAACTCTTCCTGCTTGCTAACATTGTCCGCTCCTGGATGAGGTTTCGCTTCCCCACTGGTCGTTACGAAAGCACCAGACGTAGCTTTCACCAGAGATCCCTCTCCAGCGACCCAGCTTGCTAATGCCTTTGCTGGTTCACTGAGCGTAATTGGCGCCGAACTACCCCCCATCTTTGTCTTGACCCAGCCAGGATGCATGCTAAGAACCTGAATATCTGTCCACCGTCGCGCAAAAGCCTTTGCAAGCATCGTATCGTGAAGTTTTGTGTTGCCGTACGAGTGCGATTGCGTTGCGTTCTTGAGCGTCTCGTCACCGCCGTAGTGGCTATCCGAGCTCATGAACAGGAGTCGCGAAGTAGGCCTATCCATGAGAGAGGTGAGAATATAAGGTGCGAGTGTGTTGACGGCAAAGACAGCTGAGATCTTGTCTGAGGTGATCTCCCTTGAAGCTGTGGAGCCGTAACCGATACCTGCGTTGTGAACGATAACATCGTAGGGTCCCGCGCTGTTAGCTTCCTTGGCGAGCTTCTTGGTCTCGTCGATTGACGAAAGATTGCCGACTAAAACAGAGTGGGCGTTCGGGATGGCGGCTTTGGCTGAAGCCGCTCTGTCGGCATTGCGGGCATGGAGAACAACTTGATGGCCTTGCTCGGCGAGAAGCTTGGCGGCTGCTTGGCCAATGCCGTCTGTCGAGCCAGTGATGAAGACGCGGACCATGTTGATATATAGTGAATTTGTTAGTTTGGGTAAATGTTAAGAAGAGGGCGCGGCAAGCTCTAGCGAGACGATTTTATAGCATTGCATGATATCATAGACCCAGCGATTCATTACGTCACCTATGAACTGCGATTGACGAAAACTCAGGTTTGCACGATAGACCAATATCAGAGATGAACGCCGTGCCTGCGTCTGGTCTTTACAGGTCCCCGTGTAGTTCAGATCCAGTGTTGTATTTGCCCTGGCGCGGGTAGGTTACACAACATTGGAACCGTCTCAAGAGTAAATAGGTGGGCAGTCAAGCCTCGGTCGGGAGAACTGGTTCCAACCGTCAACACCGAAACTTTAGGTAAACATCACTAGAATCTAAGTTAACGTAGAATACATCATGATTAAGACAAGAGTAACATGAAATGGGACGACGGAGCCATTCATCCTTCTGACACTCGATCTTCAGGTGCCCCCATTCAGGGTAAACAGCACCGTCCCGTCCGTTTCTTGATCGAGGCCCACCGATCCTACAGAGCATTACAGCGCCCACACCCCCAATTCCCAGCACACAAACCCCCCGCCATACAGCGTGCATGGACAACTTTAGTGCCTCTGCTGCTATTGAATCCTGGAATTCTCTCATATTCCTACCTGTCGTATACACGTCGAGTCAAGTTACCATCATCATGGTTGACTTCTCCTCTTCGGCTGTACATCGCGATGGCACCCTATCATTGGATCCGGGGATATAGACAGATTGAGCAACCAACTCGGACTTCCCCAGATCCAGTCCACCGGTTTCCCCGCAAAGTGAGGCATTTCACCGGCATGAAAACCAAGCTCAACTGCCGTTATACCTCGTCGGCGACGGACGCCGAGGCCGAAATGCGGAGGTTAGCTTCCCATCCACTAGATCGACAGACAATGCTCCCCAAAAAAAAAACAGCCCAGGCTATCGTGATCTTGACTTCGCCGATGGAGCCCTGTGTCCTTGTCAATGGGGTGTATAAATACTGCTGGGATGTCGCGTGCGGGAAGGATCGTTCAGTGTGCAGTCTCAATATGACCTCTAGTCTCGGGAAAGTGCTGTTGTCTCTTCCAGCTTTGGCCGTGTCGGCTCTTGCAGGGTCTACCTCAAAATGTGAAGTTGGCGCCATCTCAATCGCGAACGCGACAGTGGATTCGGTCAACCACCATCCTCGCGGCGACGTGATCCCTCTACCAAATACCGTAGCTTCATGCGGTGGACCATCTCTCAAGGTTAACATCACCAGCGATCTCTGTCGAGTCGTCGTCAATGTCTCGACAAGCGACTCCAGCTCAACACGTATCGAGGCCTGGCTACCTGACGACTGGAACAGCCGCCTTCTTGCAACTGGAACCGGCGGTATCGGAGGATGCATCGACTACCGGTTTGTCCAAAATGGTGCTCATCTAGGCTTTGCCAGCTTTGGTACCAACACGGGTCACGACGGCGAGCAGGGCTTCGAGTTCTTCCTCAACCAGCCTGAGACGATCAACGACTTCGGACACCGCGGCATCCACATCGAGGCGCAGGTCGCGAAGCAAATCGTCGAGCAGTATTACGGAAAGGGAGCTTCCAAGAGCTACTACCAAGGCTGTAGCACAGGTGGACGGCAAGGCCTGCAGAATGCTCAGCTGTACCCGGAAGATTTTGACGGCATTCTTGCTGGAGCTCCTGGAATCGACTGGCTTCACATCGTGGCCTCCAAGGGTATTCTTGCTCGGAGAATCGGATGGCCTGACCTCGACTCCGATGCCTACGTTCGACCAGAGCAGTGGAAAGCTATTGTCGCTAAGCAGATTGAGATGTTCGATCCTCTTGATGGTGTCAAGGACGGCATTATTGACAACCCCGCCGCTCACTCTTTTGACCCTGCGATCATGGCCTGCGGTACAAACGTGCTCAATAGCTCCTTGTGCTTGAAGCCGCAACAGGTTGCCTCCGTCCGAGCAGCGTACGAGCCTCTTGCCAACTCCGAGGGTCGCATTGTCTACCCTGGCTTCAACCTGGGTGCGGACACCAGCGTCTTCTCTGCTAACCAGATCAATGGAACGGCACAGCTTTCCTACACAGTCCTCCAGGTATGGAACGCATCGATGTCTTTGTCTTCGTATTTGCTAACCAATAATCAGGACTTCTGGCGGGGTGCCGTCTACAACGACTCGACCTGGACACCCCACAACTTCACCGTCAAAGACATGGACTTCGCCATCAATATAAACCCCGGAGGCGTCAACGCCGACGAAGGCAAACTCGACAAGTTCTACGCAAAGGGTGGAAAGATCCTCTCTTACCATGGCCAAGCCGATCAGACCATCACCCCCAAGCTGATTGCTGAGTACTACGCCAAGGTTCAAAGTAACCTCAACGCCACACTCGAAGAGATGCACTCTTTCTACCGGCAGTTCTTTATTCCTGGAATGTATCATTGTTCCGGGGGTCCGGGTGCTTTCGATGTTGGACAGGTGTACCCCATGGATGAGGACAGACTGAATGCCAAAGAAAATGTCCTACTTGCTTTGACAAAGTGGGTTGAGGAGGATCAAGAGCCTGCCATCCTTGTTGGAGCCAAGTATGATACTGCGGGAGAGACTTCTGGCTACCGAAGTAAGTTAACATGCACTATCTAGTCGATATATACTAACTACCTGCAGAGTACTGCCCCTACCCGTTCCAGAGTAAGTGGGATGGATCTGGAAACACGACTAAGGCAGACAGCTGGGAATGTGTTGTTCCAGGCGCTTAAAGCCTACTCGGCTTCCTCATACGCTATCGCATATAACAGTAAACATATATCCACTATTTTAATAATTATGTACTCGAAATACAAGTATTTCCTTTACAACTTGCTCCTGTGCGGCCAATCAATCCCCTGGAAAGACTGTATAAGGCTCTTGTCGATGTCCTCCACCTTGTTAATACCAGCGACATTCATGAGAATATCTAGATCTGCCAAAAGCCCCTTCAAAACGTGCCGTACGCCGTGTTCTCCCATGATACTCAGTCCCCAAATCCACAGTCGCCCGATAAAGACAAACTTGGCACCCAGCGCAAGCGCCTTGACAATATCGGCTGCGCCTCTAACACCACTGTCGAAAGTGACGACAATTCGATCGCCGACCTTCTCAGCGATCTGTTCAAGAGCATCAAGACTTGCAATGGCTCCATCAACCTGACGACCAGCGTGGTTGCTCACCACTATACCTTCGAAGCCGAGATCAGCTGCCTTCTCTGCATCATCGACTCGCTGGATGCCCTTGATGAGGAAGGGCTTTCCGCCACTAATCTCCTGCCACTTCTTGCGAGCCCAGACTGCCTTTTCCCAAGACCATGCTCGCCCGTGCCAGACATTGTCAATCCAGAGTGCTCCAGCTTCTGCGGGTTGCTTCTTTGGGTCAATACCACGCTCGGCGAGGCGCTTCTGGAATACTGGGTCTGATAGACCGAGGTCCGCTCCGATACCACGATAGAAGGCGTAGTTCGATGTAGCTACATCATCGTGTCGCCATCCCAGTTGCCAGGTGTCTGTGGTCAAGATACACGCATCAAACCCAGACTCATGGGCCCGTGTGAGCAGTGAAGTCGTAAGCTCATCATCATGGGGCATATAGAGCTGGAAGAACCGAGGACCAGTAGGGATACGGTGGCTCTCGTCACTGTTCTGGGCAATCTTGCGACCCGAATCGTTGGCAGCCGCGACATCTTCGATCGGACAAGACCCAGCGGTGGAAAGACTATACGGAATACCAAGCTCACCCGCGACCTGAGCCACAGGAAGTTCACCTTGAGGATGGTAGATCTTGTTGATGCCAATGGGCGCAATACCAAAAGGTGCAGAGACTTGATGTCCAAAGATGGTGGTTCTTGTAGTGCGGTCGTTTGTGTCTACAAGCTGACGCGGAACAATCTTATGCCGAAAGAAAGCTTGACGGTTCGCGAGATGGGTATCCGATAAACCTGCATTGGAAGATGCATAAAACCAACCATTTTGAGTCAGCTTTTTCTTGGCGAGTTCCTCAAGTTTATCAGGATCTGGAAATATTAGCTGGCAGTCGATCAACAGAGGTTCATGAACGTCATACGTGTGTTGAATGGTGGAACCTCGCCCGTGTTGAGTTTCCAGAAGTTTTCGCGCTGGTATAGTCCCCATGGGGGAGTATCGCGCTTTTTGATATGTGGTGAGTTCGGGTCTGACATTTTGAATAATGGTTGCAGTGTTCCTAGCTTGGCAAAGGAAGAAGTTGAGGTCGTTGGAATATTGACGCTTGTTTCCACTTATACCCACGCTGATCGGTCTTTATGACGTATTATATCAGTCACTCCGTATACCCGATCGCAGGACAATAATGACGAACGAGTGATTGACTTCTGTTTGCCGGCAGATATCGTCGGCTTCCGTCTCAACAATAGGAGCTCGATGATCAGGTTCTTGGGATAGAGGTGCAGAAGTAAGGATTATCCTTAATCCGATTTTGATGAAGGCTGGCTTCGCGAACATCGATGCTTAAGAAATACGACACATGAACTGATTGATGACAGATGATAATGGTTTCTTTGTTTTCATAAATAGCTGTTTTGACTAATAATACATGACCATACACGCTTTCGAGTTTGGTCGACGTTAGCTATGTTATTGCCTCATGCGCCTCCTCATCAAGAACTCCATAAACGTTGTTCAACATAAATCATAAATAAATCATAACGACGTGTGTCGTTTTCCAATTTGACATCAATCGTTGTAGGTAATGGTACTTGGCATCCGCTACTTCATAGCGTTGAGACCACCAGCAGACAGAGGTGGGGCCTTCTCTCCAGCCTGGTTCTTCTCGTCCATCAACTCGCCAAGAGGCATCTTGCCCATGGACGCAGTGTCAGTGGTAGCGAGCCCACCTCTGTTAGGAGCCTCTCGGGGCACGAAATGCTGATAATCAGAGCCCTGGCCCATCTTGTTCTGGGTAGTGTAGTTGCCATCATCGATGGAGGGGCGCTTGCCAATGGGAGCTTGGTTGGAGCTAGATCGCAAACCAGAGTCAGAACCGCCAGTGTGAGGGAACTTGGAATAGTTGACAGACCTTCGGTGTTGGGCATAGCTGGGCATGTCCTGGTTGTTACCTGAGGGGATGTTGGAGCTAGTAGCGGTGAAAGATGGAATGTTAGAGACGTTGCTGGTAAGGTTGGTGGGAGACTTGGAAGAGCTGCTGGTAACGGCACCAAAGTCATCGGAGGGGCCATGGGAGACGTGACCGAATGCTGGGTCGCTGGCAGGAGAAGGGAAACCCTGGACGGCGGACTGGGAGAAGCCCTTGCTGGAGTTGTCGGAAGTGCTGAAGCTGGACTTTGGCAACTTGTCGAAGCTGTGGGCCATGTCGCGGTCGGCCTTGGCAGCCTTGTTCTTGGATTCCTGGAACGACATGTCATCCTTGGGGTACTTGGAAGAGATATCCTTGGCCTGGGTGGGCTCAGATGAGCTGTGAGGAACGCTAGAGGTGACGTCGCTGACGTTCTGAGGTCGAGACTCGGTGTTGCTCTGCATCATACCAGGCATCATGTTACCAGCTCGCTGTCGAAGGTTGTTGGCGGTATCCTGAGCACTAGAGGTAAGGTTGGTAGCGGTGGATTGAGCATTGGAAGTCATGTTAGAAGCAGATTCCTGAGCTCGAGAAGCCATGTTGGACATGGCAACCTTGCTGTCCTGGGCCATGGTGCTGGCCTGGTCGACGGCCGCGGTGCTGATTTCCTGGGCGCGTGCCATTCCATCGCTTGCGATGGCTCGGCCTCGGGGAGATGTGACAAGAGGGATGATGTAGACGGTTGTGAGAGCCAAGATGGCGATTCCGAAGGGGGTCATGAACTGGACGAGGAAGTAGAGAGAGGTTGTGATCATGAAGGCCTGATGGTTGTTAGTAGTCGCGTCGCTAGACTCGCGGATTACCTACAGCGAAGGTCTTCTCAAGGTCTTCAGCGAAGATGACCTTTTGAGCCTGGACAACAGCATATTGAGTCAAGTCGTGGACATCCTTGAGTGTAGCATTGAGGGTCGATTCGGGGACGGTCTTGTACTGTCGGGGTCGCATGCGAGAAACGAAGTTGTTGGGACCGAAGGAGCGACCGGCGAACTCGGCCAAAGACATGACTTGCTATGGTCAGTGTCATTGTTCTCAATGTTTTAATTTACTTACCTCCGAGTCCAATGGCACTAGTCTTGAGTGCAAGCTGGGTGAGGTGAAGATGGTGGACAGCGAGGAGAAAGCCGAGAGCAGCAAAGTACGACCCGATGGTTCGAGCTGGATCCTCCCACTGCAGCTATGTGAGTATTCATTCTCCGATGCACTTAATTGAGATACATACGCTGATGTACTTGTAAAGACTGTCCTGTTGAGCGATGATCTCCTTCAAAGGTCCGGATTGTCGGCGTTCTCCATTGAGTTGAGAGCCATTGAGGCGGGAAGCTCGAGAGGTATCGTCAGCCATGACGGGCTGGAATTCGTTCCTGAGTCCGCTCATGTCTGTTATTGGTCAGGTAGTTTTGGTAGAATAAAGTAGTTGCTTTCAATTGATCAGATGCGATAGATGATAAGAATTCACAAGCCACGAACTGAGCCAGCACCAGCCCTTTATCTGGAATATGTTGAAAGCTGAGTTTGGGGCTGAATTCCAATGCGTCATTCTATGCGCTCATGATGATTTTTTGTTCCTGTCGTGACATCAGCGCGTCATTGTGAAACCAGCCTATTTCTGGTCTAGAAGCTCACGAGAGTTGAACACTAACGTCTTGGTCTACACGGCACCCACGTCATACTCAGCGTCACCCCAGACCCAAGCCTTTCATAATGTCTCTGCAATGCATGAGAAACGGCTAAGACGGATGCACAATCAGGATTCACAAGGAATTTAGTATCTGAATATCACTGTCCAACTTGGCCATGGAGGAAGGTTTGCACTAATGTCTCGGACTGACATCATGGCGTGCCTGAGACAGAAGGAGGACACACGACTCTAATTCCCTGCTTAAATCTCAATTGATCAACCGGATCGTGATACCCGGGGAAAAGAGGTGTGACGGAACAAGGATGAAGCTGAGATGTGCGCAAGGATTCGTGTCGCCTAGATTTATCTCGATCTATGGTGGATTTTCCATCTCTCGGCATTTATTGATCCTTGGAAATGGCGATTATGATGCGGGGTGGGGAAGCTTGGCTACAGGAGCTACCTCTATCGGCATTGGCACTGGAAATAGCAGCTGGACAGTCCTTGCTTCTTTGGAAGAGGTTGCCAAAGCATGAGTTTTCAGCCGTGTCAACACTCATTGTTTCTCATTTCAGCTTGTTTATAGATCCAATTAGCTTTGACGCAAGCAGCCTCAATTGATGCTGCAAATCAGAATACACATTCCACTTGTCAACAGAAGTTTATTTCTGACTGTGTTGTCGATATGCAGGTCCCGGTTGTCACAGGCATTCCATTCATTTTACACCTACAAACGTAAATCTCTCTATTGGTAGGCCCCGGTATCGTTCGGGGAATTCTCTAAGATATTTTTCATGTCTCGAAAAGAAGGTAACACGACCGAGCTAACCAAATCGGCGACTCTAAAGCCGGTCTTATTCCCATGACCCAACAGGCTTCCAGTCCCCCATAAGCTTCTTCTTCTCCATCCTGGAGCGCATATTTTTGACCTTCCAAGCTTCAGTTCCTTGGTTTGGGTCTGTAGAGAACTCCAGTTGGAGTTTCTCGGACGTGATCAAAACCTTCACGCCCGTATACGTCTCACCAAGCTCTTCGACCTTGCTGTCTTTGGAAGTAGATGCGCCGCTCTTGCGCTCCATGATGGTGATCTTGCGCTTTTCCGTCATTTTAGTTTACCGGGTTTTAGAAATGCTTGTTGATTTGAGATCGGTGATTGTTGTGTGGGTTGAGAATCAGGTGGGTTTGTTGATGTCAGGTGGATGTGTTGGAAGCGAGATCACGACGGGTTTATTTATATACATGTACCGGCAGTTCAGTTGTTCAATGCTTCATTTGTTCATGTTAATGAAGGACTATGAATCAAGAACCTTTGTGCTTTAACTTGCCTGTGATCATTTGTTTTTCCTGTGCAAATGTTCTGTGTTGTAAATCTGACGTGTTCAACATCAACAGCGAATATAGGATCCCCATTTTAGCACTGCATCAGAGGATTCATGGGAACAACTGCCTTGTTTGCTTAGTGCGACTACCACATGGACATATCACAAACTATTCTGGCCCCCACAACCGCGGATCCCTCCGTACAGACTCCATGGACAAGGTCACAAATAACGTATCTCTCCCATATGGTTCCATAACACAGTCTCCAGTGAACCCCCAATGCTGCCACAGACCCCATTCGCGTGTTTCAATCAGAGCGCTGCGTCGCATGTTGGCTATTCCGCGGTCCTCATCTTTGAACGTTACTATGAGCATAGTCTGGTCCATAAATAGTGTCATGAAAACCCTGCCACGGCAACCGTGAAGGAACTGTCTTAGTACGGGCGTGTGGCTCGATGGTTCAGTGTTCCGCCGAAACAGAAGGTGGAGATATACGGAAGACATGGTTAGATTTAGGAGTTTTGTATATACTAAGACCTTTCTTTGATGAGTGCGAACACAACGAGGAAGGGAAACCTGTTTGGGAGTCCGAGAATATATACTCTTTCAAGAGGACTGAATCACAGCAAGTTGTTTGGATGTTGTTGGGAAGCCCCATCATGGGGTCTATTAGCTAAGACATCTTAACCTCTAAATCCAGCCCTCAACTGCCTGCGACCATGACTATCCACATACATCCGTCCGTAAACCTCAGGGTTCACGTAAGGAATTTCAACGGGATCATCCGCAGTTGCACAAAACAGAACATCAAAGTACTCTGTAATACCCGCCCTCTCCAGCGCACGCTTCATGTCATATTCCTGCCTATCAATGTCCCTACGTAAAGGCTCCGAGATCATGAATAATTCGTCATGTCGAGAAACCCTCCAAGCATACGTGCTTCCGTTGTTGTCAAGAAAGCGCATCAGGCTGTACATGTAGCCGAACGAGTTGCTTGTTCTGCGAAGAACAGTCTTGAGGTAGCGTGGTTCAATCATTTTGGGTATTTAGTTGTGGCGTTTTTGGTTATTGCCGGTATGAGAGTGTTTCATGCAGCAGAGACAGGAACTCGCTATGCAGTGGTACTTATAGTCGAGACATTTGAGAACAGTTTTATGTGCGTAGCGAGAAACAACCAGGAAGGTCTGAATCAGAGTTTTATTACTACAGCGATGATATTCTATGCCCGTTGTACCGTTACATCCTTCCATCAATGTACCTATTTGGCACATCATGAGGGTCCTCGTTAATTAACATGAACACCTTCGGCCAATCGCCATGGAGATCATACTGATCTATAGCAGCCAACATCTCATTTCTTTCTCTATTCAGAGACGACGGCATACACGGTATAGTTAGCTGGAGTAAGGTATCGTCAAAATACAGACTCATGTTGTATCTTGTCTGTGTAAGAGTCTGGAGGTTGATTAGCTTTGACATGTAGTCTGCAGATATTTCTTCGTTTCTGAGAAAGATTGCGTGAAGATAGTAGCGAGTCATTTTGTTGTCTTTCTCGATATCAGAGGAGTAGATGGAAGAGTTGTATATCGATCGGATGGAAGGGGATATCTTCGTACTTAAGTACTTATGCGCTGTTCGTGATTCAGATCACCTGATGCAAGTGATAATGTGTTTGCCAGTCACTTGGATCAGACATGGTCTCAAGACTACCCTCAGGTATCACATCCAATAATAACCAGCGAACAGTCATAAGTGCAACTTTTGAAGAACAGTCAAGTGTTCGCGCAATCTAATTCTATTTTAAATAACCAATAACCAATAACCCAGTAGCAACACTCTTACTATCAGAATGAAACCACAGCATGAAGACCGAGTTCCCTGCATCAGCTGAGCTCCAACTTGTTATTCACTTGTCTCTCTCTACGCCTGAAACGTTGTTGTTTTTCTTTCCTGTCTCTCCATGTTCCGTCCCTTCTTCATTTCCATCATGTGTCTTCTCTTCCATCTTAGACCGACAATTAACCGGTGGTTTCCCCAATTTAGGTTCAGGGCTATCATCGATAAACTTGTACGCTGTAGACCAATCCCCTATCAACCCATGCTCCACCATCTTAGCTCTCAGTGCCTTCATTTCCTCAATCACATCACCACCTTTCGAATGGCATATGAGTTCCAAATCCTTGAAGTTGTTTTCGAACGAAACGATGTATCTTGGTCTAAAAGCGGCATCAAAGACCTTCTTGTCGGGCACAAAGCTTCTGGCGTCAACTCGGAGGCGAAGCTGTGCGTGAAAGTACTTGTTCGAAGGCTTGTATCCCGATGGTAGTTCTTTTACTGATGTGTCTTTAGCTTGTTGCTGATATATTGGCTTTACCTCTGCTAGAGGGGGGTTGCTAGCTTGATGCCGATACTTTGACCATGTCTTCTTGATCACATGGTTGAACTGTTCCTGACAGGAATCAATGGGGGTCTGCAAAAACATCTTGGCTGGTGAATCGTCACTCGAGCTTGTAGTGATGTGGTGCTGATGATTCGATCTGGTAGTACATGGCAAGTTTTAAGTATACTTGCATACGTCGTCCAGCCGCTGATACACCACAATTCTTGCTCCTCTTGTCACCGATTGCCGGTCTATCGGCTGCTATTCAGTAAGCCTTTCTCGCCTGCCTTCGTGAAAGCCGTACTGGTCGCATGTCACGATTAAAAGTCTGCTTTGTTTGACTCATTGTCGCTGCGCTTCGTGATTATCGTTACGCAAGTCTTATTTCTGCGTCACAGATCTACAGAGAACGCCAAGAAGGGGTATAGCTCTGTTTAATATTCCCAAGTTTGTCTAAAAGCAGAAGCAATTGGCCTTTGTCTAATGAACCTAGAGTTGACCTCACCCAAACACCCTCAGCCCCTAAGCCTCTAGCTTCTGACCATAGAAGACCGTGCTACATGGATCTGGTCAGTTCAAGTTCCCAAGTCAGGTCAATCTCAGTCGGTACTTACACCTCTAGATATGAGTGCAAGTCCGGGTTTGTTAATTCCTTGCGCATGTCCGCGAGAAACAACTGCGCATCCTCATACTTCCACTGAACAAACAGTCAGTTTCTATAAATCCCAAGTATTACGAAAATGACTTACTCCGAGCAATTCAGTTAGTCCACGAATAGAAAAACCCTCAAGACCCTCGAGCAAAAAGTGCCTATTCCAAGCTCCCCATTGCTTGAGAGTCTTATCCTTCGGCCACGTTCCAACAGGTACCTTGATTCGTCGACCCTGCACATTTACAAACCCTGCGTTGCTGATAGACTGTGCCATCTTGTCGTCCCAGAAAAATGACTTGCCAGTGATTTTCTCAATCTCCTTGAAGATCTCTACCCACTTGTGGGCTGGCGAGTCGGGCTTAAGTGTACCATCGTCGGACTTGGAAACACCCCATAGCTCGAGACTTTCTACCCATCCGCCGGGCTGCATATGCCTAGCAAGTATCAGCATGTATGAGGCGTTTGGTGGACTTGACTTACTTGTACGCCTTCTTGAAAAGCTCTGTCCAGTCAGGAATACAGCCTGTCATAAAACGAACGTGAATGAAGTCGAAGTGATCAACTGGGTACGTCCATTCTTGCATAATGTCGTCAACCTCAAAATGGCAGTTTGGGGGCACAAACTTGGGTTGAATGGGTGAAAGGTCGATACCAATTACATTGGCAGATGGGTGAGCGTCGGCAAATTCGCTACAACTATTAGACGAGACTTCTCGGTGCTGTCCTGGGCACTCACATTGCCCAGATACCTGTTCCGCATCCCACATCAAGGACCCTCTAGTACTTGGTTAGAGCATAAAAGTCGAGTTGTATCCTGTATCATTGACCCACCTGAGGATTCTCGCCGATCGGGGCTTCGTAAAGCTGGCCGTTCAGGATGATCTTATAGACTTCATGCCTAACGATCTTTATCAGCATTGAAACCACAAGCTGTTCTTGGTCTTACATCAAGTCTTCTGCTTCTTGTTGACGGTCATCATTTGGAGCCCTGGGAATAATTAGATACCCGCTGTTACAAGAGTCCAGGACTCAAAACTGCGCACCAGTAAGATCCATCTTGATAAGCGTGGTAGCGTCGTCCGTTCTCCCACTTGTAGCTCAGAATAGAAGACCTAAGAGACTCCGTATCGGTAATTCCCGTCCTGTCATTCATTAGTGCGAATTCGAGACCCAGAAAGCCGGGTAAAGCATACGATCTAGTGTATGAAGAATCGGAATCATCGCCCTACAAAAGTCTTCCATCAGTGCATGGATAAGGTTAAATGATCTTGGGAAGATCTTACGACTTCAATTGCCGGTTCTTCTCCAGCAACCTGGTTTATCGGCATCCCACTAGGCGACTGGGGAGCAGGGGAGGATTTAGACCGGGATGACTTTGGCGACGACATATCCGCTCCAGTTGCTTTCAAAGATAACAAATAAACTTTGACGCTAATTTCTCACTCAATTTTCATGAAACTGGGGATTTTGAAAAGTTTAAAAAGAACAACAGACCGCCTTATGGTTTTGATGAGGGTTTTCAGGATATCCTTGTCCATGTTGGTTGTATAACCAACACAACATGTGGCTTTACGGGCCGTCGTATGATATTATCAGTAAAACTGTCAAAATATTTGTCGATCATCATATCATGGGGGTCGTGTCGCCAAGCGAACTGCGTCTTTTCCCGGTGCCTCTGCATGGTGTTTGAGATCGAACCCGTGTATCAGCCTTGTGAAACTAGTCTAGAATCGCTCTCTTCGGGTAATATTTCAGATCAATATTCTGTACTTTTTGGAAACTCTATATCACAAGGCAAAGCTCCGAATGGTGGAAGAATCACCAGTGTCATGCTTTTATCCATGCCATATCATGCTGGGTTCGCATAAACGCCAAGACTGGACATTTATACGGACCCACGTTCAGAGGGCTTCCAGAACCTTATCAATCTGTAGAGATTAGCCGGGTTTTTATTTGAAACGAATAGCAGTCGAGTCTTGCCATTTCACGGGTTGGAAGATTCTGTCATATAAGGCTGTGACTGCAAACAATCACAATGCGATCCGACGATCTGATGGCGTGGCCAAGTGGCGGGGCAATACAAAGCTGATCGTCCAAAGTGATAAATGACAAAGTGGAGACATCTCATTGTGCATTGTGATTCTTGATCTTGAAACAGTATTCGCAAAGCCTTGCAATTCTTCAAAATATCATCTACAACACAATACAAAGGTTACATCTCGCTACCGTTCTGCATTCCCATTGTGGTATAACCTTTATCGGGCTATCATAAACCGGGTACACTGACATCCGATGCTACCAGGATGCTTGTCGTTAATCTCCCTCCAGAGCTACCAAAGTTAAAAATGAGCGAAACAAAGGGGAGCAAGATTACGACCAGATTTAAACCCATCCTTGACGCCTCGCTAAGAGGGGTCCCCCTCAGTGGCTTGACTAAAATGTTACCCGTTAGCTTCGTTGTGGCTGTTTCTATATGGTAACATCTTCCACGGTCAATTGCCGAAAACGCCACATTAGAAAAGAGAAGGACATGTGAAGCTTCTGGTGACACATACCGCCAATCCCTTATTTCAGACATAGCCGCCTATCTGGACGAGACGTCGGAACTTCCTAAGTTCAAATATTAGAATAAATACACTCTAACATCCCACAGTACTTCTGAAACCACCCCGTGAAGAGATCCGAGCGAGAAACAAAGTTCGGGAAGTGGACATCTCTGGACATCACTAACATTGGTCGCTTTGCCAATTACTACTGCCCCACGCTTGTCCTTGTTTGGGTGGCATTGCGAATAGCTAACCCTTCTGCAGCACTGATCACACATGAGCTCTGTAGTTTCGGCTCGGTTCGTAGTCTCCCGGCTCAGTCTAGACTTTAATGCTTTTCATAACCTCGCCCATTTCATTATCGCGCGCTTCAAGAAGCCTAGAACCATCACGACATGTCAGATGATGCGATTTCAATTTGATTGCTCGCATTAGTGATTCAGCCACTGTCATGGTTCTTTATTCCGATTCAGAAGTGTCAGCGGAATGAGATAAAAAGCAACGTGTACATCATTCCGGCTTGGCAAGGGTCCAAAGACCTCATCCAACCGGCAGTGAGTTCTGGTTACCGACATGCCTCCTACCTTCCCCTTTCAGGGTAACCCAGGCGAGGTTATCCCCCTGTTCAGATGCCGAAAGCGTGAACTTTAATTCAGCGCCGTTGCAGATTCCCCGCGGGGACGCGAGTCAAGGCCTCCCTCAATCAAGCTTAGCTACAGCCTAATGTTTTGCTAAGCTTCTTAGCTTCACCAACCATTTTCTCTAGACGAATGCCCAATTCCGTGACTACGGAGAATCCGACTTCAGCTGTCAAAGGACAAACCTTGTTTGGCCAATGTCCAAGCGTGGAGTGCACCTTGGCTAACTCAAATGGCTCGAATCCGGGGTCTGTCTCTAATTATCCTGTACGTAAGTGACATACTTGTGGCTGATAGCATCCCATCGAGTCAGGATCAGGGGTCAAAGCAAACTTTCACGATATGACAGGATCAGGCTGTGCAGCAAGCAGGTTGTCTCGATCTGCCTAACTTAATAGGAGTCTGATCATCTCAGCCAGGGTTGCACTCAGTTAACTACTTGGCCATGTCGCATTGCTTTTTTCTTTCTAGTCGCCTGTCACTTTCTTCCCATCTATTCTTCTTACAAAAGTGATCGACAATGGCGGTGCCGGTATTCTTTGAGCTGAGTTGGTCGATTCTGTTCACCATCTGTATGGGAAATGTCTTTCTCGGGTGTCTCGTATGTGGTATCACCAGCTGGACGCTGCTGGCGGCAGTGCCCATGTTTTCGTCGGCAGCTGGAGCTATTGCCAATGGATTGTGTTATTACGTCTATTATCAACAACATCCACCGATCTACACCGTAATAGCATCGGTATTCGCAGACATTTTCTGGCTGGTACGACATCTTCTATCCGTCTGGAATTCTAAGAGCTAACAATCGCCAGCTCCAAGAAGCCGGTCTATTATTTTACAGTTACATCATTCTCAAACGAGTCCTCCGTGGAACACGATGGAGAGTATTTGCATCACTCTTCTGGACCGGCATCGCAGGTATCGTCATGGTTCGAATCGTCATCATCGCCTTCCGAGTCCGCTCTATCCTCAACCAGAACAACGATTTGTTGATGACTATCAACCATATTCATATCGGCTACTTCGGTCTTATTGCTCTGCTCGAATGCCTCAGTGCATATTTCCTCATGGTGCTCTTCACCTCAGCCAAGGCTTCATCTGCCGAAATCGCTCGCAGTGGTGGTCTTTTCCAATACTTGGCTCGAAGCACAGAGATGAGAGTCGCACTTTTGGCATTGCAGGGTGTGCTTCGTGCAGTCACACATTCCTTTAAGACTGCTGGCCAAACGGCTGAGAACATTGCTACGCAACTGGATCGTTTCTTCTATGCCATCTTCTGTATTTATTCCATGGTCTTATAGTAAGTTGAACCCGGGTTTTCTGTTTGATCCAGCACTAACTATTGTAGCATCGATCTTCTTTCTTCCAAACTCAAATTCGGCGTGGGTAGTCAAGATTACCCCTCCTCACGAGATCGCTACGGCCACCAGAACAGTCATCAGAACCATTTCACTTCTACCCAGAAGGATGACTTTGGCCAGAGTAGGTCTGAGCACGTTGTCGGAGTGAACGGAGGAAAGTCCAAGACACGAAGTGACTCAACCGACCAAATCATAGAGTGCGGTTCATCGCAAGGTGATGAGTCGATTAAGCTTGATGATATGGACCTCAAGGGCAATGTCATTAAGAAGACTGTTGAGTTCAGAGTGGTTTAAACCTCTTTACTATTCCTCTTATTATAGCCCTTTTAAGCATTTGGCAATGTTGTACATACCTTTCTTATACCCCGCTTCTTATTTCCTTTTCTTATAGATAGTTCTTCGTCCATAACGGCCTCTAATGCGATACCTTTTTCTGATTCAAACTACGTGTTTCTCTGATTCCGTCTGCGTTCCGCAATTCAAGCAACTACTTGATTTCGGAGATCAACGGAAAGCAAAAGTCCCAAGCACGCTTTCAAAAGATCATCATGACGATCATGTTGGGTATCAAAAGGGTCTTTTCCTCCGGCGCATAAATCTACCACGTTGCAGATAGACGAGTATATCGAAGCCGGTAAAGATCGTCGCAAGCTGGTCAATCCAGGTGTTCGGTCCGGAGCTGTCAATAGATCGTCTCATGGAGCCGGAGTTTCCATCTTTTTCTAGCTAGGGTGTTGCAGATCCTCTAGGGCTCGGACATGCCACTTTGTGGTGGTTGCATACAACGCCCGCTGGGAACGGATGATTTAGCCTGAGACGGAATCTATCCTGAAGCTGTCGTAAAATAAAGTTCACAGCTGAAGTCGAGGCAAGACTGATCCTCACTCCTGCTGTGTGCAGAGTCTCCATAGGGATCAGGTCTCTAACATCCGTGGGAGGGTAGTTGATTCGAACCATAGATGCATCACCGGTAACCCTTTTCCAGACAAGCAACAACGGTACTAATTAGCGAATCAATGCCGAGCATTCCTGTATTCATGTTGTGTATATTCATATCGCAACTGATGTGCCGGATAAATAATAATCCCCCCCTCAAAGGAAGACACCTGTGGATGGACGCACATTCATCAAAGCTACCGGAGGAACACTTTATCCCTACCTATTTTGGAGTAACTTGACAACATGTTTAATAGTCAAGTTATCATGTTACTGAAACACTGGTTACCATCACCATGATCCGTCAGGCTCTAGGTATATCGAGTGAGCGACCTATGTTCAGACATGACCACGTATTAAATGGGCATCAGTTCATCTGAAGAATAGATTCTTCAATAAACACCAACCTCAGTGTTATAAACCATAAAACACAATCAAACAATTGCTGCTAGTTCTTACTTCGCGGAAAGTCGTGGGGTCCACCAGTGTTAATAATCAGCCTTACCGGAGTCCATTACTTTGCACCCTTTCTTGTCATTCTACTACATGAACTTGTCATTTGAGCCCTTTGGATTATAAATCGCTACGAAACGACGTAAATCGCCTGAATATGTTATATTTAAGAAGAATCCAAACTGTTCAGTCTTCTGTTCCATATTTACAAATTGAGAAAACACATCGATCATATCTCACTTTCTCTACCCTATCTGTCCAGTCTCAGACCCACATCATGTCGAAACAGTTTCGATACTCGTTTTCTCGTATTTCCAAGACACATTCAGTTGATGAGTCTATATTTCAGTATCGCGACCTACGTCTCGAAGCATTGAAGGCATCACCCGGATCTTTCGCGTCTACATATGAAATTGAATCAAAGTTCACTCTCGATACCTGGAAGGATCGCATTCTTCAAGAAGACAGAGAGAACTTTGTCTGTATTGCGATATCAACCGATCTCAGCACACCAGAGCGGGCAGAATGGGTTGGGCAGGTCACACTCCGAGGTCCAGCGAGCAAAAAGGACTTTGTCCTTCCCGAGGCCTCCGGTCAGCCCCCTGTTGGAGAAGACGATGAAGAAGAAAAATGGCAGCTGTTGAGTCTTTCCATTCTTCCTGAGCACCAAGGTCAAGGCTTGGGGCGGGATCTTTGTCAAGAAGCCCTCAACTATCTTCAAGAAAGGCAACAGAAACCTCGCGTTCTTGTGAGATTGATGACCAAAACCGATGCTACCGCTACGATCCGTCTTTACCGAAAGCTTGGGTTTGAGGTTGTTGGGAATTCCACACTGGTTGAGGGATTGGTCACCAATGGGGATGGCCACTTGCTTCCCGAGGATATTACCGATCCCAAGTACACGACTCGAACTGGCGTGATTATGACTCAGCGGATTTAATGAGGTTTCCAAGGCTGTGGATGATGGCGGTCTGTGGTGGCCAAGGTGAAGGGAAGCTTGGTGGTTGAGACAGGATTTGAAGCACCACTGGACATGATAGAAACACCCAATAGAAGAAGACATTTGACATACCTCATAGTCCTGCATGAATTCAGCAAATGGCAAGAGTTCTTGACCTCACAAATACCAGATATCCAGGTTGAGGATACACGCCAAGTGGGCCAACTCGTATAAACCTTCCCAAAATAGGGCGAATTCTTGGCATTGTCCCTATTATTAGCCCCTTAGCGAGCTTAGTCATTCCTGGCCAAAGCGCAAAATCATCAAGGAGGCAAATAGTCGAGATCCACTGAGTGGCTGCCCAATTTGATCTCTCGCATCCGCCATGGCCGAATAGCAATGAAGCTGTCAAGAGTTACACACTGCATGCTCTTGACAGCTGGCTGTCGAGCTGCATATGTACAGTTCCAGGACTGCTCTGAAAGCCACGACTCTTCGTCACTCATTCCGGAGAGTTTTCACGCGTCTGTTGAGAGAGAGAGGGATACCTTTGACTGGAAGTTTGATCTTATCGCTGGATTGACGAAACGCAACTCATGCGAGGCCGATCTCTCCGATATTGTTCCTCGGTTTGCTGTCGTTGACTATGGAAATCACACTCCTTTAATCCCAGGCGAGATCGTCAATAAGACATGCTTGACGTCGAAATTCCTTGGTTCGAGGTCGAAATTTACTATCGCCACATCGTTTGATCGATCAACCCTACTCGACACTTATAAAACGACATTCGAGTTAAGAAACTCGCATAACACAACACTCTCTTGCGTCCGCGCAGTCTTGACTCCGGCAGTTCCCAAAGCGATACGTCTTCTCAGTCTTTGGCTTCCAATCATTACTTTTACCTTAGCTTGTCTTGCAGCATGTTGGCCGGTCCGACAAAGCACCAAATCCACCACCAAGAACTCACTCGTTGCACGCGCAATCGATGTACTGGCATACATCCAATTCATATTTTTCTCAGGAGCCTTAAGCCTCCGATATCCTGGCTTCTTCCAACCATTGGTCGGCCTTTGCGGCTGGTCTACTCTTATGCTACCTACGGGAGTAGTCGAACGCGGCTCTCCTTATGCGCGGTCCGGGGTTGAAGATGGTATTTACGAACACAACGGAACCATCACTGGAGCGCCTGGTTTGGAGTTGCTCACTCAGATGACTGGCTCGCCTACAAAGTCTCGAAGTTGGATGAACACATTCGTCTTGTCACTCATTGTCTTTCTGTTTCTCTATATATCTTCCTACGTCACCCATCGACTCAAGCATGGCAAGGCAAGCCCCGGAAGTTGCTTTGCCAATTTCAGGTCTCAATTCAAAACTCAGTATTGGGCTGTTGTGAGGCTATTTCTCAGCTGCTTCATGCTCCCTCTCAGCGCATGGGCGACTTATCAATTTGTAGATGGGAGCATCTACGGCTATGAAAACTCGGCAATGGCTCTAATAGTTCTCATTCTGTTGTCAGCAGGATTCTACTGGAGTTGGTCGCAAGACCCTGAGATGGCTTCGCTTGTCGTACAGGGCCCGGGCAGTGTCGGCAGGAACAGCAACGAGGGTCACAAATATTGCGCCTTGGTTGTATTCTTCTTGATGATGCTGCGCGGGTGCATCCTTGGCGGTCTCCAAACGTACAATTCTGTTCAAGTTGGTCTACTTCTAGCATGCGAGGCGCTGCATCTCGCGTCGATGGTCCACTGGGCTGGGTTTTCCCACTTTGTATCGCTTCCTGGTATCTTATCAGTGACTCGAATAGCCTTGTTTTCTCTGCATATCGGTTTCCTGCCCAGGGTGACAGATCACTCGGGTAGGATGCTTGTCGCGTATATCATTTTTTGTGGTCATCTCGTCGTCCTTATTTTTGTTTTCTTGATACCCACTGCATTCGATATCATCAAACTTGCGTTCAGCAATCACCCATGTGTTATCTCTGATGTCGAAGATGATAGAGGGGCACTTGTAAGTCAAGGACTAGACACTGGGCGACTTGTTACTAACAAGAAACAGGCAGCTGATGCGTCAACGTCTGGAGATGACAACGAGCTTGCGAAGTACCCGCTGAGCTACACATCTAGATCGAGCAGAACTTTACTGGACATGATCGCAAGTCGCGAGACCAAACTTTTTAGTCATAAGAGCAATACTACAATATCGCCAGAAGTTCTTTCATTATTTATGAGGACCGTGCAAGGGGAAGATAAACTCAGCCACGTGTGCGAGGTTTCCAGAGCGTTCACTGGCTCATCTAGTACTCTTGTTGGCTCAACACAATCAGATTTAGAGATACAGCCAGTCACTGATATTTCCCCCGATGCACTGGCTGCTCATCTTCTTTCCGATAATAATACGGCAGTCCGAAGCATACCAACATCTCATGATCTGAACCGCCCTGTCAACGAATACTTCATCTCCACCTCTCACAATACATATCTCCTCGGCCGCCAAGTGGCCACTCGTTCGAAATTGGAGGGCTATGTCGAAGCTCTATCCAGGGGATGTCGATCTGTCGAAGTGGACTGCTGGAATGGACAGCGCGGACAGCCTATCGTCAAACACGGCTACAGCTTGACGAAGTCCATCAGCTTTCGGGATGTCATTAAGACCATCAAGGAGCATGCTTTTGCTGCCTCCGATTTGCCTCTTTGGTTGTCATTGGAGGTACATTGCAATAACTCCCAAAGAGATATGATGGCTCGAATTATGGTTGAGGTCTTTGGTGAGTGTTTGGTCACCGAGCGAATTCCAGGATACACCAAGACACTGCCTTCGCCAAACCAGCTACGGGGGAAGATATTACTCAAAATCAAAATGCCACAAGGTGGAAACCCTCAAGACAGTGATCAAGAAGATGATGATGCTGCCAAGTTGGATCTGGAGCACAATGGAGATCAAGCAAAACCGGGATGGGGGGTGCAAGTTGACCCGGTTATACCCCAATCAGAACAGAACGGTCCCCAAGAGGACCTTTTACAAAGCCTAGCGATCTATGGCGCTGGAAAGCGATTACCCGCTCCCGATGCCATCGATACGCATAGAAATTTCATCTACTCCATCTCTGAGACAAACCTCAAAAAGCGTATTAACAAAGATCACACTCTTGGACTGACTGGTACGCAACACATGGCCAGGGTATACCCAGATCCAAGACGTGTCAACTCCTCCAACTTTGATCCGTTAGAGTGCTGGAAACATGGTGTTCAGATGGCGGCACTGAACTACCAGACAGATGATTTCCAGATGAAAATAAACGATGCTATGTTTGCTGGTAGCTTGGGTTACGTCCTGAAAGCACAGTCAGAGCCCAAACAGATCTGCATTGCAATCGATGTTCTCATGGCTAAGAATTTGCAAGGACTAGAAGGCGAAGGTCCTTTGTACGTTGAGCTTGAGCTTCTTCTGCCTGATATGTCTGGCCAAAAGGTACGAACTACGGCCGTATCAGCGCACGGGGCCGATATTGTCTTTGATCAGAACCTTGACATCTCTATGGGGACCAACTATCCTCATTTGGCGTTCTTACGCTGGTCAATCAGGAGATCGTCTACTCGGGGGTCAATGTATTCGGGGATATCCAAGGTTGGCAACCTGAAGAAAGGTTATCGACTGCTACCACTTGGCAGGTTGCATCCAGATGGCCACATTTTATGTAAAATTAGCGTAAATGTTTTATAACGATAGCGAAATGACACTAGATTTGAAGTTCAACGACGTCAGAGTGTCGAAAGAATTGGCCGTCGAGAGCACAAGAGACGACATGGCTTGGTCACCTTATGCAAGTTTAGACTACAACTTGGACTACTTGATTTTAAAGTTACAGTTCTGGAACATCATGACTCCGATACTCGCACTAGACTGAACACAGGCAGTTCGATGGCAACATGTCAAGAGCATGCAGTGTGTAACTCTTGACAACTTCACTGCTATTCTGCCACGGTGGCTGGGTCTTCTAGTCCATCAAATACACATGAGCACAGGCAATTGTCCAGCGAAACTCTGCTATCTCAAATTTACCCCTCACCAAAAAAGCCAAGTGTTATGGCAAAGGATAAGAGGTTGTATTGAACAGCAAAATACTGTCAACCGATCTTGGAACTTGACTGAACCACATTTTTCACCATGGCACCTGAATCAGAAAGAGTCATTAAGATCCCCAAATGCTCCTTTCCACGAGGCAGCGAGCGCGTAGGTACAAACTCGGCTATCCCAGCTCAGCTGTAAGCCGTTCCTCGTACCGTTTGTTGCAAGCCGAAGTCAGCCACCTGCAAACGGTGGCCTTTTACAGCCTAGCCTTGCAACATCGCAAGATTTCAGACACGCCCCATCCCAAGCCTGACAACGCCCAATTGGTCATTAAACGCAAGTCATTGCGAATGGCTTGCTGTCAAGAATCCTAGCGCGCCAAGTTCACGTTGCTTCAGCCCTGATCGGAGTCGGATGAAGGAGTTGCCTAATTCGGCAATCCCGCCGACCTCCGACCTCCGTGTCCGACTCGGTTGACAAGACGTTTGACAAGGAGTTTTCAAATCAGGCCACGATGTCGATCCTTACGGAGGATACCGTGCCGTTGAATTGAGTTCCAGCGACCTTACAGTGGAATGGGTGCTGAAGATTAAGTGTTAGGGTCATGATTCATAGCCAAACTGTAATGGACTTTGGGCTTGCTGCCCACCAACGGCGGGTTAAGCTTGAAGCTTAAGCTTAGGGATCGACAGTCAGCGCATCCCGCGTTGCTGTGCCTCGTGGTTGGCAAGTCAATTGAAGATCTTTGGTCATCGAGATTGTAAATGGCTTCAATGATTGGCGACCGTGTCACTGTGACTCGACCATGATGACTCAATTGATCACCATGTAAAACCTATTCAAGTTTTTTTTTTAAGGTCAGTCACCAAGTCGCACAGTTCAAATCAAAACAATTGAGGACGTTGAGAGTGTTCAAAAACGTAGCGAAATGATATTAATCGCAATATGCTGCTAAATACAAGGATATATAATACTGTTTCATCTTTATGTACCTCCTCATTCCACTTCACCTCATGAATATAATTTTTAAATGCAACGTCCGTCTAATCGTTACTCGCCGGCATTCCAGTCCGGCTACTTCTATAGTGTATGTCTATAGCGTGATGTGTGTTTTGTATAGGTGGTGGTAGGTGGTTGATGGTTGTTTAAGAAGAAGCCTCCTCATCGGTGACACCCTCGCGGGCGACCTTGGAGTTGTTGTTGCTGGGAACCCACTTGGAGGAGGTAATGGGGTTGACCTTCTGGCGGTACATTGTGTCAATCTCCTCGAGGGTGCGGTCCTTGGACTCGATGACGAAGAAGAAGACAATGAAGACGAGGGCAGCACAACATCCGGCATAGACGAGACCGTAGAAGTAGTCAATGGCATCAGTGATGAAGCGAGTGCTGAGACAATGTTAGTGAGATGTTCAATTGTACGTCACGATGAGTCAACTTACAAGAAACCAATGAGGAAGTTGAAGAGCCAGTTGGTGGCAGTGGCGATAGCCATGCAGCGAGATCGGTACTGAGAAGGGTACATCTCGGCGACGACAGCCCAGACAAGGGGACCCCAGGTAGTAGCGAAGGCGACAATGGCCAAGCAAGAGAAGGTGACGAGAACGGTACCGGCGGCGGGGGTGCTTTGAGGGTCGTCACGGTCGAGAGCGAAGTGACCAACGAAGGCGTAGATGAAGAAGCACATCATCATCCAGGCGGCACCGATCATGAGAGAGATACGGCGACCACACTTCTGGACGACATAGAGACCGCCGAAGGTACAGAAAGCGTTGACGGATCCGAGAATGAGCTGAGTGACGTAGGAGTCCTTGAGACCAGTGGAAGCAAAGACGGTGGTACCGAAGTAGAAGAAGAAGTTGATACCAGTGAGCTGCTGACCAGCCTGGAGAACAATACCGAGGATGGTACGGTACATCATGCGGTCACCAGTGAAGATCTCAATAAGGCGGGTCTCGGGCAGGGAGCGCTCCTCCTCAAGCTTCTCACGGATCTCATCGATCTGGCGGTTGACACTGGGGGAGTTGGGCTCGAGACCAGCAAGGCGAGCAATGTTGTTGCGAGCTTCCTCCTCCTTACCCTTTCGGTAGGCGAATCGAGGAGACTCGGGGAGGAAGAGAATGCCAACACCGAGAAGAAGGGCCCAGAGGAAGTTGAGACCGTTGGGAATTCTCCAAGAGGCGCTGCCGTCGTAGTGGTTGGTACCCCAGTTGACCATCTCAGCGCACCAAATACCGAGGGTGACCATGAGCTGGTAGCAAGAGACAATGATACCTCGAATGATAGCAGGAGCAGACTCGGACTGGTACATGGGAACGGCGACGGAGAGAGCACCAATACCAACACCAGTGACAAGACGACCGATAGCGTGTTGGTACCAAGCGTGCATAGAGGCGACTTCGATAACAGTACCGACACAGGTCCAGAAGGCGGAAGCAGAGATGGTCATGCGACGACCGATGGTGTCGCAAAGGTTACCGGCAATCAGAGCACCAATCAAACATCCAATAGAGAGAAGACCAGTGATTGTTCCCTGTCGAGCAGCGCTGAATTCGTAGTTGCCATTTCCGTCGGGTTCGCCAAAGCGGGCGCCGTAGTCGTTCATGAGGAAGTATCCCGAAACTTGACCACTGGAATCATATTAGCAACACAACACCAACAAACAAGATAGAATGCACAAACCTAGTATAGCCGAAAAGAAATCCGCCAAAAGACGCTGTTAAGCCCATAAAGCAGGCCAAGAAGGTGACATGACCATCGGTGTCAGGAGTCTTTCTGCGCTCGAGATGCTCGCCCTCGGCGGCATGCTCTTGGCGTTTAGAGCTGAAAAACTTCATATTGAAGAGGTCAATTGACCAATTGATAGTAGGATGTATGAATGTTGAAGTGTGTTGTACACAAGATGTGGTGGTGAGGCAGAACAAACAGCGAAATTGAGGAGCGACGATGGCCCTTTTTTACCATTGTTTATTGTGGAGATGATCGCCAAGTAGACATCGCGGGCACCGAGCTTTCAGACCATGGGTCCCATCTCATGACATTCTTCGATGGTCATGCTCCAGAACGAAAAGTAAAAAAAAGCTAACTCAAACCCCGGGGGGCTTGGAGCAAACGAGTTGCGGAGACTGACGTGGGTGAGAAGGTAAAAGACTTGGAGTAATAGCGGAGCATCTGTGAATAGAAGGCCCGGAGACTCACGTCATGGGGTTTGAGTTGAGAATTGCTTACTGTTGAAGGCGTGTGTGTTCCTGGAATGGACTGCAATGGGTATCCCATCATGCAGTTTGCAGGGCCACTCTACGACACACCCCCTCGTGGGCTGATTGGTTCTACGGAGGTCCCCTAGCTTCAGCTTAATCCAGATTCATCTCCGTTCAGAAAACGGTGGACCGATCCAGAGTTGGCCGGTCCCCTACGTGGGGTGACAATTTTTTTCTCTCTCCTGTTACCGTATTGCCGGCCTCCCTTCGGCATTGATGACGCACTTGGACCCTTTCCAAGCTGATTAATGGGCCCACGTGACCCATTCTTTTGTTCTCTTGTTCCAGTTTTTGCTTCTATTTGGCTTCTGGCCTCATCTCTTGGCGTCGATGATCGTCGGCAGAGTCTGCATTTCATGCGGCAGTTCAATCAAGACCCTTTGAAGATGGAAGAGATACCAAGAGACAGCAAAAGGATTCATCTCTTCTTCATTTTGTTCAAGACGACTTACCATAGTTGATTTACTCAATTCCATCTACTTCTGATCATTTCGCAACACTAGTCAGCTTCCTCATATTTCCGACGCTCGCCTTGTCCGCTGAGCCCCATTTCCTTGATGATATGACACCGAGAGGCGCCGAATCTCGGTCCGACTGCATTGGGAAAGGCAGCATCGGAACTCGCGCAGAGTTTTATTTCCGAATACCAGAATCTGGTGTTTTAATTTTTTTCTTAGCTGTCGCCCACTGTGGCCAGTATGATGTTATTGTCACGGCACTTAAACTCCCGCGAGATACCGGATCTGATCTGATCTTTTTCTCGACGCTATATCCGACGCTTGCAATTGCCGCGTATTTCGCATTTCGCCCTAATAATATTTTTTTACAGTGAGGTAATCTGCAACAGCCCATTCCTCTCTACCAATGGTGAATACTCGGCCAAATGTCTCGAGTCTTATCCACGCCGTTGAGACCGGCCGAATTGAGCGGAGCTTTTCACTGTAGTTGCTCCATTCTCGTCGCAGAGTTCATGGATTGAGAGCGAGTAGCATTGCGTCGCTCGGTCAAACTGATAAGCCTTGGAAAGTCAATTGGAACAGATGAGAACAAAGCATGCGAGATAAGACCGAGAGCAGGCATTGAGCCAATCTGCGACACTCATTGCCTAACATGGTAGGTAGAACAATAATTACTGTAATTCTGCATTTTTACCACTGCAATCGTGATGCTTTCCGAGTGGTATCACCATCACATGTTTGCCTCCCGAACCTCAATCATCACCAGACCTTTTTTTCTCGAAGCCCTGGCTTGCCTTGGCTTCGCCCTTCCCGCAGAGCCTCCATTACCCCTGGACCCATCCATAACATCATTTGCCCTGCTGATGCGGCTCTGCAACGGGTGGAAACGCCATGGCTTCTCGTCTCTACCGTACCCACACGGGCCGAAAAACACATTCGGCGGTACTCGATATCGGGCCCCATTAATTAGCGGAGCCTGTTCAAAGATTTCATTCGGACCCGAACGTTTGAGCCGTTTTCGAGGTGGATCCAGTCTCTACGTTACGTTACCGAACCTCACTCCCTCACTCCCCCCATTCCCATATCGACGACTTCAAGCAATCGCGGAGAAGAGGAAAAGCACCAGATCGCGGGTTGACAGGACATGGAGAAGCGCCGTATCCTTGGAAACAGGCCGAGTCCAGACTATGGAGAAATGGAGGAAGCCGGAATGCATCATCGTGAACAGTCGACAAAGGCCTGATTCATGG
This sequence comes from Fusarium caatingaense, assembly GCA_013624355.1. Lineage (NCBI taxonomy): Eukaryota > Fungi > Ascomycota > Sordariomycetes > Hypocreales > Nectriaceae > Fusarium > Fusarium caatingaense. The sequence goes on from JABKKP010000256.1 coordinate 53,820, forward strand.
CATCTTGTCGAATGACGTTTGCAGCCGCTTACCTCTATTGCATTCTCGTGACAAACATTTTACAAAGAAATATACACGAACCGAAATTAGAATTAACCGTCTTGAACTATTGCAGTCTGGAACTGTCTGGCCAACTGGGTAAAGGAGCGTGTGACCTGAAGAGCTTTCTTAAAGGAGTTTCATATTAATATCTGATATTAAGTGAGCTAGGGCCGTTTAAAGTCTAAGCTTGTAAATGTTTAACGCCATGGCTGCGGCTATCACAGCCCAAACTCACTTCCCGTCTCGAGGGAAAAAAACCGTTGACGTACAACGTCCAAGCATCTCCAACTCCAGTGTCTCGTCTCAAATCCCCTCACTCTCTCCATCTGGGGGAGACACAACCCGTCATAACCATAACACACCCGGATCGGCGTTCCTCGACAGCTTCCTCGGTGTTACCCACACGTCCTTCTCCCTTCCCCAGTTCCAATCACCGTGAGCGAGGCCAAAATCTCGGTCGAATTTCTCCAGCCTTCGCCGAAGGGGCGGGTTCACGTTGTCGCCTCCCCCAGAGAACAAGAGGACCCAACGCCAACTTCCTCCGCACCCCCTTTTTATGGTCTGCATGCGAGCTGTTCTTTATTTTGGGCTTATCGGTCCTTTGAGAAGGGGGGACCGGAGAGGGCGGGCAAGCGAAAGTATCCCGCATCCTCCGCATTTGCCAGCATCTTGCGGGTGGTAGTGGAAATTTCTGCTGTTCACATGGTGGTTTTTGGTGTTTTGAACGTACGACTCCGGAATCACGGTCCGTTGGAGTTTTTGTATGGTAAGTTTTGTATAAGGAGTTGTATCTCGATCATATCATCGGATTTCTTGGTGTTTCGGGTCCGCCGGGTTCAAGTTTTCTGAAGATCACAGCGCAGGAATTACCCTACACATGGCTTCTGAAAGGTAACTTGAGGTAAAGCAATCTCGTAGAGAACATTGATGTGTGCATTTGGTCTTTGAACGTAAGTTGTGAGAATTTGCTGGGGAGTGTCCTCTTGGCTGCATTTTTCTGTGGTTTCTTGGGACCGTTTTTATCTACAGCAAATGAATGATCACTAGTGACTTCCAAGATTTGAAACCAAGCATTCCTCCAAAGAGTTCGTTTAAACTTTCAATGAACTTATAAACACGACTGGCAATCTCGTATATGTAGTCGGCTCAACATATCGTATCAGTTAAACTCCCGCATACCATTTAAACTTCAAAACTCCGAACTAGTGCTCCCGATCGCTCGATGGTCTTCGCATATCTATCGTGCAGTAGTCTATCTAGAACTCGAGCCACAGATCGTGTGTTCCAACGGCCTTATCTCTCGAGGAAGTGTGGCTGATCCTGTGATGCTGCACAGCCACCGTCAATGCAACCATCATACGATTGTGGTACTCTCTGCATGAACGCGAATATTAGACGAGACTATACGAAATTTCGTCCAATCTTGAGTAAGCAGAGGTCTTTGTTTTGCTTGGTTGGAGCATTCATGCGAAAACACCCATGCCACTTCTTGGCCGAGCAACCTGAGCTAGGAGGATGACGGGTATCAACATTATGAGCTTATTGCTGAGGAAACATTATAGCTTTAATTAACTTTTGCCTTTCTTGATTATTGTGAATCTGGGACGTTGGGGAGCAGGCTGGGTTCTGTAACGGCGAGTGGTTAGTTGTGTCGAAGAGACGTATTGCTGAAAACAGTGGCTCATGTGGGTTTAACTGCAACGCTTAAAGAACAGTATCAAAAATGACGACTCAGATTCCGATAGTCTTCCTGTCGGTAGAGTATCCACCTTTCACTTTTTCAGGGTCTTGTCAGCTATTGATCGACCATGCAGATCGCCGCATGGAACCAGTATTGCATCCTGCTGTAACATAGCTGCAGTTGACAAACGGCAACTTCCTGACCAGTCAGTCCAGTCAGTTCAAGAGAGGCTTCTTATCTAACTATGTTGAGAACAAGAACAAAGAGCTGGAAGTATCCAAGATGCAGCCTTTCTCAACAGCCAAGAAACCTCTTCCGCTCAAAGTAACGTCACCAGGCCCACCAGTCACCATCTCTAGAGCATCTCAATTCAGATCAAACTCACATGACAAGCGAGGATGCCCAATTCTCCAGGGTCGGATAACTTAGACAAAGATTAGTGTAATACTTTTAAACTATGTCATAAAGATTAGATTAGCTCTTCTAAACTTAGTATATGCGGGTCTAAGATCGGACTAGTCATTTTGTTCTGCTGGGTGATAAGGTTCGGGGCCTTAAGCCGACTGCAACAAAGGAGGAAATACGCTTCCATATCCTTGACCGATGGGACTTACCTATGGTCCCTTGGAAATCCAACCCCTTCAGAGCGTCACTATGCAAGGGCCCTGACCATGGAATTGCCATGAAGTTCAGCATTGTTAATGGCGAGATGTTCGACCCTGAGAATGGAATAGACCTCAGCAAGGGCACAGTGGTTCTCGACACATGGTGCACCAACCACACTATGAGGAACTTTGCTATAAGTGACTGGGCATCGATTCCCGCCACGATCGCAGCTATCCCGCTACACCACAGCTTCTTCAGGGTTGACCTAGGTCTCGGTGACAAGGTTTGGAAGGGTCGCTAGGACGATTCCATCAAGCCAATGCCACCATCGCCGGCATTTTCAATGCCACTTCAAAGAATCAAGCATTGGGTGCCTGCATCGCAAGAAGAAGAAGTCCAAGCTCTTGACTTCACGTGCGGGGAGTGCCTCCAGCATTTCGTCAATGCTGGTCTCCTGCTTCGACACTACAGGAAAGAGCATTCTGTTTCAGGTTTCCAGCGCGACGGGCAGGTTCTTCCTGTCAGTCCCCAACAGAAGAGTGTGGACAACGACCATTGGAATGCGCCTGAGCGTAAGCCGTGGGCCTGCGATCGGGACTCGTGCGAGTACAGGGCTCGCAGCAAGAAGTACCTCCTTCGGCATCAGAGGTACTTCCACGACAAGATCCGCCCCTTCGCCTGCGACTTTGAGCGGTGCAATTTTACAGCCAGTATCCTGCACCAGCTGCAGGTCCACCATGCCACTGTGCACCTGGGCGAGAGAACATACATCTGCCCTTACCCTGAGTGCGGCGGTCGGGGGTTTGGACAGGAGAGCACACGTGATAACCACATTACCACGATGCATTACTCACCTGTGGCTTGTGATAAATGTAACCTGGTGGTTACCAATTCGCGGGAGTTGGTTGACCACAAGAACCGTGAGCACGCTGGGCCCAGAGAGAAGTATGTGTGCTCGGTTCCGGGTTGTGGGTTTCGTACCGTCAAGCCAGCAAGTCTGGACGTCCACATGGCAAAACACTCGGACGCGAAAAACTGGCCGTGTACGATTGATGGATGCAACAAAGCGTACAAGAACAAGGGCAGCCGCGATAGTCACATGAAAAAGCCCCACTGATGAGAGGTGTTTGGTGTTTGATGGTTGGGAGTCCGGGATCGTGTTTTTCGGATGTGCTTTTTATCATCATGTTAACTACGTTTTAGGGCGCTAAAATAAAGTAGCCTAAGTGCTAGTCTAAGTTTACATAAAGTAGCTAAATTATTTCGTCCCTTAGGGTCTCGATAGCTAATCCTTCTGACACCCTGACCCCCATTCAAAGCTTGACTGTGCCAGTACTTAGACCATGGCATTACGATGAAGTTTGGTATTGTCAATAACTCGGCCGTGAGTATATCATAGATCTCAGCAAGAGCAATGGTCCTTGACATGTGGTGCACCAAATGCACCATGAGGAATTTACAGTGATTCTAGGCCACCGTGAATACACATACACATTCAATCGTCCTGGCCCTATCCTAGACGGGACAACTCAAATTTGTTACGATTCTTGCATCGCAATTTCATTTCCTATATACTTTCATTGTTGCATGTACGAATTACCCTGACCTCTTCGTTGGGGTATATCCTCTAACGTTTACATGATACACTGCAGATCCCCCAAACTTGTTGCCGAGAGGCAAGGGTCTTTCAGTATCTATGCGAGACGAACCATATCCTTGGCAATATAGATCGAACTCTTCGATCGCCGTGCATAGCACTTGTTCGAAGTCAGTTTGAAGTTGTCAAATATTGGTTCTGTAGGATTTCCTCTTCCATGTGACGTAGACATCAGAATCTATGTTTCTCTCACGGCTCTGAGTTTCATGAATGGGTGGGAAAGCTGTTACAGTCAAAGTACTTTCCCCTTGAAACGATAAATTCTGGACATCTATCTTATCTCAAGTAGCCCCCAAAGTCTAGAACACTGCAACCAGGAACACGAGCATCACACGGCACAGAAACAACTCCCTCCCACAACACTGCAACCTCGATCCCCAAATGCCTGCGAAGATCCCGTCCAGACCTCCAACTCAAACATATATCACGATCATCATAAGCTTAAAACAAGGTACCATTGGTGGATCCATTCGCTCAACAACATCCCTAGATAACCCCGCCAATCGAGACCAGTCTTATCCCACTAGCTCGCTATCATCCCCATGCTTCACTTGCGGCTTTTGGGAATAGAGCTCGCCTTACCCCAGACTTTGGCAAAAATGCTTGTTTAGCCAGGTGACTCGATTGAGAATGCGGAAGCGGTGTGATTGGTTTGACCAAATGCGATGGACAGACGGAGAATTTGGAAGCTCGTTTCCTCGAATGAGCGTTGGAGAAGGCTGGAGATGTAACATCAAACGGAGAGAGCTAGTTTACCGCTTTGGGACTCGCTCGTCATTTTCCGAAGTTCATTGGTGCGACCAGACGAGGAACCCTCAGGGTCTCCGGTAATGAGCAATGCATCGCGGTGAGGAAAAGTCAAAGACATACGATTAGCGATGGCTATATAAAGAATGGCGAATCCTGTGGGCCAAGACTGTTCCATCACATCACTGCATTCGAAACACCACAACTCAGCCTCACTAAGACAACTTTACTATCAACTTTCACCCACCATGAAGTACACCACTATCCTCGCCCTCGCTGGCGTCTCTTCCGCCGCTGTCACCAAGACTCTTCCCAAGTCTGCTGGTGTCACCTCTTTCCCTACTGCTGTTCCTGTCAAGGGCAGCTTTGACGGTGGCATGAAGCGATTCGAGCGAAGCAGTAAGCCATATTCATACATTACAGTAAGGGATGAAACTAACATGGGCTAGCCAATGTTTGCCAAGGTCAGACGGAGACTGGTGAGAAGGACGCTATGTTCATTCTCGAGAATGGTGCTACTCTTTCCAACGTCATCATCGGTGCTTCTCAAGCCGAGGGTGTTCACTGCAAGGGAACTTGGTAGGTTTCAGAGTACTGCATAGATAAAGCGCCATTTCTAACCTTTGATCAGCACTCTAAACAACGTCTGGTGGGCCGATGTGTGCGAAGACGCCATCACCCTCAAGCAAACCAGCGGCACATCCTTCATCAACGGTGGAGGTGCCTTCAACGCCGACGATAAGATCGTCCAATTCAACGGTCGAGGAACTGTCCAAATCAAGGACTTCTACGCTCAAAACTACGGCAAATTGGTCCGCAGCTGCGGCAACTGCAAGGACAACGGCGGTCCTCGCAACGTCGTTATTCAGAACTCTGTCGCTGTCAACGGTGGTGTTCTTTGTGGCATCAACACCAACTACGGCGACACCTGCAAGATCAGCAACACTTGTCAGAATGCTGGCAAGTACTGCGATCGCTACCAGGGTAACTCGAATGGCGCTGAGCCTTCCAAGATCGGATCTGGACCCGATGGAACGTTCTGCACTACATCTGGTGTTACTAAGAGCTGTTAGATAAGTGTATGAATGTCATGAGAGATGGGAATGATGGTTTACTGTTGGAGGAAAAGTTGATGAACTAGGTTTAATTTCTGTATATATATGCCCGGCTATTACCATGGCCACAATGAGACATACACTTTATGGACATACCAATACGATCCTGCGAATACTTGATCAATACCACGTGGGTAACAGAAATATGATCCTCCGAAGTTTAGGGCGGCGAAATAAAGAAGCCTAAAGTGCTATTCTAAGATATCCTAAAATGACTAGACTATTTCATCTCTTAGGCTTTTAGTAGCCAGTTCGTATGATACCCTGACGAATGCACAAAACATGGAAACTGACAAATGATTCGTTTCTGTTTAATTGCTTCAAGAACACGGCAAAGGATGACGGCAGTTTCTGGGACGCTCCCAATTACCAATTACGCTGGGCCGTCAACAATCAAGTAAAACATCGATGACGAATAATTTTCCCCGTGTCGTTGAAATAAATGATGGTTCGCCGATTGCAGGCGTTGGAAGAAAAAAAGCAAAAAAAGAATGAATGAGGAACACCGGATTTGAACCGATAACCTTCAGGAATCCCCGAATTACGCTGTGGAACAGCTAACTGGAATCTGACGCGCTACCGTTGCGCCAGCTCCCCATCTTTTGGTGAAGGAAAGCTTTCTAATTAGGGACTATGTTCCCCATACTGAACATTCCCAGAACAAAGAAAGGATAACCTTGCCATTTATCGTCGCAATCGCTCGAATTGGCAATCTTCCGGTAGCAAAACAAAGTGAGGCAAATGTTGTGCGTATCTCGCTTAGAGCAACAGACCAGACAAGCATTTTTCGCAAATGCAAGGGGCACAATGTGAAGATCTACGTCGGAGCTTTTACCCTTAGCCTCTAGAATTCAAGCTTCTCCTTCCAAAACTCGGCACCGAATACCCCTGTATTGCTTGAGATAAAGAACAATTGCTCGTGATTGGAACTTTTATCTGTTCCTGTTAATCTCCTCAAAAGGTCCTCTGATATTTCGAGAAAGTCCCAAGACCTTTTGACGTGTTCAGGGGATCAGACATGAAACCAGCTCCCTACCAAGGCAATTGATCGTCGCCATTGGTCCATCGCCTCGGCCGATATCGTTACATGGGCAGATTGGCCATTTCGCATCTCTGATTGGTGAGAGATCAACAATGCTAATTCGCAACTCCACAGACCTGGCGGTAATGGGATAACCAGTCATAGCAGAAAACCAAGGCATCTCATTAATTATGCACTCCTTTTGTACGATTCGTCCTCGTGGCAAACCGTGCATTGTCAAACTTGACCACGCCACGAAACGTTTCGGTTGGCTGATGCCGTTATCGTTAATATTTCATGCTATACCTCGACAGGGGCCATGATGTGTGCGATCGGCACACTGCCGTGGCTGTTTAGGCAGGTAGTGGCTGCAAGCAAGGATGTCCACTATCTCCAAGCGATGGCGATCATCGGAGCAGGTGCACATGTCCAGACACGATAGGTCTAGGTGCCGAACGACTACTAACAGCCGAACATGATGAACAAGATTAAAGGAGATGAAGCATTTAGATAAATAGATGCTTGTGTCTCCAGAAACCTCATCTCATCTCATCTCATCCCATCAGCCTCTTCAGTCTTTACAGCAGAGTCAACAACTACATTCACTTACTACAACACTCACTTTCTTTTTCGAAAACACCAACTTTCGACAATCTTTATCAAAATGCGTTCCGCTACTCTTCTCGCTCTTTTGCCCTTTGCGCTGGCCGCTCCTTCATCCTCAGTCTCTCGACGAGCTGAGCCTGCTCCCGTCATCCGACCTCGCGGAGTCAAGCTTGTCGATGGCAAGTACATCGTCAAGATGAAGAGCGGCGTTCAAGCTGCTTCTGTTGACAACACTGTTTCGACTCTCCAGGCTAATGCCGATTACACCTACACCAAGAGCTTCCGCGGTTTTGCGGGTAGTCTCAAGGATGATGAGATTGAGAAGCTCAAGCACGACCCTAATGTTAGTCGCACGGATCCCGATCGACAAGGATCATCATACTGACAATCTGCAGGTCGAGTACATTGAGCAGGATGCCGTCATCACCATCAAGGCTACCGAGGAGCAGAACAATGCTCCTTGGGGTATCGCTCGTCTTTCCAGCTCCCGACCTGGTAGCAAGACTTACACCTACGACGAGAGCGCCGGTGAGGGTACTTGCGCTTATGTCATCGACACCGGTATCGATGTCGAGCACCCTGTAAGTTTACCCCAGATTCCAGAATGACTTGGTTCTAACGCTAGCAGGACTTCGATGGCCGCGCCACCTTCCTGAAGAACTTTGCTGGTGGCCGCGACGGCGATGGCCAAGGTCACGGCACCCACGTCGCTGGAACCATCGGCTCTACCACCTACGGTGTCGCCAAGAAGACCAACCTCTACGCCGTCAAGGTCCTTGGCGACGATGGTTCTGGCACCAACTCCGCTGTCATCGCTGGTATGGACTACGTTGCTGGCCACGCCGACTCCAAGAACTGCCCCAAGGGCGCTGTTGTCAACATGTCTCTCGGTGGTGAGCGCTCCGGAGCCGTCAACAACGCTGCCAAGAGCATCGTCGATGCTGGTCTCTTCCTCGCCGTCGCAGCCGGTAACGAGGCCGTCGATGCCGCCAACTCATCTCCCGCCTCCGAAGAGAGCGCCTGCACCGTCGGCTCAACCACCCGCAATGACACCCTCTCCTACTTCTCCAACTTTGGCGAGGTCGTCGATGTTCTTGCTCCCGGTAGTGATATCCTGAGCACCTGGCCCGGTGGTCAAACCAACACCATCTCCGGAACTTCCATGGCCTCGCCCCATGTTGCTGGTCTGGCTGCTTACTTCATGGGATTGGGAAAGAAGGCTGAGGGTCTTTGCGAGTACATCGCTTCCGAGGCTCTTGACGGAGTTGTTGCAAGCGTCCCTCGCGACACTGTTAACAAGCTCATCAACAACGGTGTTAGCAGCAACTAGATTGGGCCAGGAGCTTACTTAGAGTCATGTGTATCAGTTTCTTAAATGTATGATTAACGTATTGAATAATGGTATTTACTTTGCCTTCCAGTTGATTCGGAATTTGTGTGTTAGTGATGTGAACATGAAGAACACGGTGGTCAACGAATACGGTAGGGCAGGTCGAGTCAAAGTTGCGATGGCTTCATGTGGTAGTATTTGAACAATATTTGCTGTCCATGGGAGCTTCTTGATCTTGTCGCATTACTCCTTCCAGCCATCACCAGCTCCGAGGAACCAGTTGGCGCCGACCAGTCGCAGGCCATACTTCTCAACGAACTTGGCAGTATCAAAAGATCGTCGTTGCTCAAACTCTTCGCCTCCAACATCATCCTTCGCCAGGTCTAGATCTGCGGGCTGTCGGTACAGAAGTAATAAATATCTGTGTGGCTTGGAGCTGGGATATTGTCAGTAACGAAGCTCGCGCTCAGGGACACATCGCCTTACTCATCCTTGGGTCCAGGTCCCAAGTACTGTGTCAGCGCTGGCTGGATCTGGGCAACAGCATCCGCGCTTCCCAACGGCCTCAATCCAGGAAGAACCCAGTGTCGCCAGAACGCAAACTTGGGATCATCAGGTGTCGGCGCATCAGGATCAACGAGGAGAAGCATGTACGTAGCATCGCCCGGCGCATCAGCCTAAACAAACATCGTGAGTAAATGTTCTCATTTCAAACCCCGACCGACATACCTCTTGATCAAACAAGATACTAGGTGAGCGCTTGCACTCACTTGCGCGAAACAAGTTGCCCATCTCAACGTCCTTCCCATCAAACGAGACGCGCAGATCCGTGCTAGGCTTGAAGTCCTCGGGAATAAGACTGGCAGCCGGGCCAGGGACTAGCTTGGCTTCAGCCAGCGAACTAGATAGCTTGTTTGACATTGTGAATACAGCAACAAATTGGAGTAATGTGTTTGATGAAGCTTTGAGTGAGGTTGGGTCGATGACGGTATTTGAAGAGAGCTTACCCCACGTTGGGGGCTTGCATCAGAATGACATCTGACTGGTGGAAGAATGCGCTTTCAGCGGCGCGACCCCCAATGTCGGCATTAAATGGGAGTGAAAGAAGCTTGACAAGGAGGATTGATTCGGCAAAGGGGTCTGGTCTGTCGTTTGCCGAGTTATGCTTAACTTGCGCCGAGCAGAGGCAGGCCAGCCAAGATGGCAGCGCGCCGAAGTAGACCCGCCCATTAAGCTTATCGGTAGTAGGCCGATAGCGGCGTGGACGATAAGGCATTTGTGGCTCTAGGGTAGCTCCACAGCATCGAACCTCGAAAAATCCAACATTGGAAGTGCACTTGACCTCCAGTTTTAGCATGATAAATACTCTTGTCGGTATAAAACGTATTTTTCTAGGTTTTTCAGATCAAGTTCTAATAGGGAGAAATACAGTTTGGTGTTAAGTATTGACGTCTGGGAATTTAGATAATTTGAGTCCTCTTCATCTAAGCCCATCCAAAATTCACAATCGATTTGACAAGAGATTCCCAATTAAGCCGAACCCCACACTTCACACGATCTGATTGGCTCGATACCAACTATCGATAAGATAATGATGCAAATGACATCATAGACGCGTGAAGAAGCGCGGCGATCTGTCTCCGCGACGCGGTCGCGTTTCTGTTCTGGAGTTTGAAGCGTTGCAGCCCGGGTTTCGCCCATTCGGCAACTGGTCTCTTCTTACCCACAGTGCATGTCCGACCGATCATGCCTCCGGGCTCGTTTTCTCCCATGTTGAGCCAGCCGCCGCCAGCCGCCAGGGCTAAGCTGAGCTGCGCGCCTGCTATAGAACACTGAGAAGAAGACCGCGACACGCTTCCCTTGCCAGTTTGGCTGTACGCTCGGGCGCATGACTTCTTGCTCCATACAAGCGGCTTACTGATACTTCCTAGAAACCCACCATCTCTTCAACTCACCTTTAGCCATTCATCGAAGATAGTTCTGCGACGTCGCCTGGCTGTGCTCGCTTCACATGGTTGACCAACCATCTACTGACCCGAGACCCTGCGACATCAGACGAGACAGCTGGAATTTCCTTTGCGACAATTCACCTAGTCATAGCTCCTCTAGAAAACATCGCCTTTGCCTTGGTTGTCGATAGCCTTCGAAGCTGATACTGCGACGTGCCTTGACAGTCCCTCCAAACGTGATCCTGTCCCAGCGACCACCTCCCAACTCATACCAGCCAGGAGTTTGTAAAGAGCACTGCGATTCGCTCCAGAGCCTGTCGCCGAAGCCCGACCCGATCCCATGAAGGCTATGCACTTGACGATGTGGCAGCTCGCCGAATACCTTTCACTCACACCGAAAGTCATGATGCGCTCTCAGTAATACTCACCAATGCCGCGGTGGTTTCCAGAAAACTTCTTCCAACTTCTAGGACATCGGCGCTTCGGAAGCCTACGCTTCAGCTGCATTCATGGGCGATGGTCATCCGAACCCCAAGATAGCCATGTGCTCGACATCAACGTGACACCACTCGCCGATTATCTCCCTCACAGATCGAATGTCGCGATACGCTTCCAGCGGTGTTCAGGACTGCTGAGCCCCTTCCATCGACTAGAATCCGATCCATCAAGCCCCGAGTCATCGAAGTCCGTGAATGCGACCGTACTTGATTCTTTCCGATACCTTGCGCCAAGCTCAAGCCAGGCGAAGTCCACCCTGCACGCGATCGAACGATTGAATACATACAATCTCCATACCAGATAGTCATGATACGGTGAGAGGCATTGCTTCGTTGCTGCGAAGTCCGAGAATAAGTCCATCGGCATTTAGTCTTGAGCTGCTCCGAGAGACCATCGGATTACCACAGGAGACCAAAGCCGACGGGCAGTTCTGGCGCCACGGAGTTCCGTGCAAGTGCGACACGTACAGTTCGGTCTTGTCTCAATGCCCAGCGCCTGTGCCATGCCACCGATATGCAACTCCTAATGTCGACTTTGTCTGATGCGCTCCATCGGAGATCAGTTAATTTGTTGCTCAGCGATGGCTACTTGACTACACCGAGGACAGCATCGCGCGGATGCCTGGGCTCCTACGGACTCAACAATATCCCCACCGAACACCGTGGGAGACGGCCAGCCCTGTCGCATCGGTCGGACATCCTACCAGCACCGGCGTCAAAGCTATGAGATGATGTTCTGCTACGCCGCTGGACCGTCGATTGCCTGAGGGCCTGGAGTTCGGAATCCGAAGTGCGAGAAGTCAGACACACATACATGTTCGATGATCAGAGCGCCCGAAACCGCTGACCAACGGACATCGATGCTCTTCGAAGGCCGAAGTCCATCGGTGTTCGGTGTACTGTCATGTCCGGTACAATTGCCCATCCAAGTACAGCTTCGGTGAATAGAGTGACAAAGAAAGAGCAGTCTGTCGCCGACCTCTACTTGCTATAAATCATGCTGATTCCCGTGACTATATCGTAAAGCCATCGTCAAACATACCCTCAACGCATTTGCTTCTCTCCACCAAGCCTCTCAGCAAGCCTTAACGCCTGGTTCTCAGTACACAACGTGACAGCCATGACCGTTGACTTTAGCCTGAAATGTCGAAGGGAATAACCAAAATGACATCTCATTAGAGTTCATTGCCGTAGTTGGCTCAATTGCGGCACTGCATGTTTATTTGAACGTCGCGATGGACAATTACTTGTCGCAGAGTCAGAACACTGGCGACCGTTACGAACCATCAGAAGGAAGTCTACATTCTTGCTAAACTGCAGTGCCTCGTGGCAGTCACTTCAATTCATTGATATTCATTTACATTCAATTAGCTGTCGCTGGCCTGCAGTTGAAGGAGTCTTGGTTTTTGGTGGATTGGAGATGACGCCCATTCATGGGACGACTTGTCACATTTCTCGGTGACGCGGCTTCCATCAGCCAGATCCTGGGGTAATCTCTGGCACAAAGAAAATTAATGTCGGCGCTCGATAGACTGGCGTATCTGGCTGTGAGATTGATCGATACTCACAAATGCTCTACGAAGTCTATATGGACCGTAATGTTTGATGACACTAACGGATGGTAGCTAGGTCTGGTTCTTTACGGAATCGGATCAACGATGCTATCGTCCACCCTTCTTCTTTTTTGCTCATGCGAAAGTCACCAGTTCAATTCCCTGTTACTTTTTCTCTGGATCTTTTCCTTAAAGCCTCGGCCTATTTGTGATGATCCGAGTAACGAGGCGTTCGGTAAAGAATGAGGCTGCCGCCGACGCAGGTACCGGTCTGTATGTCTGAGATCAACGAGAGAAGGCAATTGATTCCATGAACTGCAGATGATTCCAAATGTAAGCGGGGCTGTTGATTGGCTTGCGATTCCGACTCGGCTTGTGGGTGTGGATGGTGGGGGACCATTCCGACAGAAGCGGAACAATGAAATCACCATGCATCAGACAGAGATTCGTATTCATGGGTATAGCATTGCCGTCTTTTGTTGATGATACAGTCAATGAACTGATCAAGTCAATAAAGCAGGATCATATAGAAGCAACAAATTGATCTATCCATGCCATTCAATTGCCTGACTCTCATCTTTTTAACCCAGTTCGGAAAACACAACATTTGATGGAAGTTGACCCCGCTCTTTAGCCTACCATCTCGGGGCCAAATCCGCAATGCGCTACAGCAAAGACGTAAGATCCCCTGGCACATCAGATCCTCTTTTTTCCAGGTGTATGTAAGCAGTCTATGACCAAACGGGCTGTTGAAGCGCAGATAATTGGACTGTTCAGTTGCTGTGGTTGTTTTGTTCAGCGGGGCTAGACCGGTACTAAACCGATCACGGGGTGTTTGCGACGAAACGTTATTCACCTGTGGCGATCAATCCAAGTGTAATTCACAGTAGAGTCGAGGATATCATTCATTCGCAAATGGTATTCTAGATGTTTCTTTGAGGCGATTGACTCTAAAATGTCATGATTTTCCTCAGCGGGTATCTCTCTTCCGAAGCCGAAGCATTCCGGGTGTTTGTTACGCGCTGTAGTTACAGTTACACTGGGCGCTGTATCGGTATAGCTTCCCCGCACTTGGCTTGCAGTGGGTAGCTCTTGACCTTGTTGACGAAACCGGCATAAGTTCCCGAGTAACAGACAAACGGACTCTTTTGACGAGATCCCGAGAGTGACCCGGGCTCTCTCATCTGGTCTCCTCTTTCACTCCATCTTGCCACTCCACTCAGAGCCCGTCTTTTGCCAATCCGCCTCTTGTTACCTTACGTTATAAAAGAGGCACCAAACTCCACCCCCGCATCTTGTCCCATGCCTCGGTTCCTTCTTCCTCTGTCTTCTTCCTCTTCGTCTCTTTCTTCTCGTCTTTTGTCATTATCTACAGCGAGGAGGACCTGGACTTTGAACACAAAAGCAGCAACAAAACCCAGATTTCTGTCTACAACACAATACAATATGGCCGAGAGCAAGTGTCCCGTTGCGCACACCAAGGTGCCCAACGTTGCTGGACACGGCGTCACTCACCAGAAGTGGTGGCCCGAGTCTCTCAAGACCAACATTCTGCGCCAGCACAGCAATGTCACCAACCCTTACGGCGAGAACTTTAGCTATGCTGAGGCTTTCAACTCGCTCGACTTCCCTGCGCTCAAGGAGGATCTGCGCAAGTTGATGAGCGATTCGCAGGATTGGTGGCCTGCTGA